>JAGKTI010005963.1:0-35894 GCA_018397915.1 Birgus latro
CAAGGGGGACAGTAACCACCCACTTTGTCAGTGAAACTTTTCGCAACCTGAGCGAGGCGCGAACTCCCGTCTACCAGATGGGAAGCGAGAATGCTACCACTGCGCCAGTGTGGGTGTGGGTGTGGGTGTAGGTGTGACTGTGGGTGTGTGTGTGTGTAGGTGTGACCTTAGCTCACCTCACACTAACGTATCGCTAACCTATGTCACACACCCTAAAATAATACTTCCCGAACACTTGTGGAACATTCCAATCACATTGCACATGAACTTTAAGGTATCTACATATATCTGAGCAAAGTATACTACATGCTCAATGACGTAGGGGAATAATTAGCGACCTCAGCTCACCTCACGCTAACGTATTGCTAACCTGTGCCACACACCCTAAAATAATACTTCCTGAACACTCGTGGAACATTTCAATCACATTGCACATGAACTCATATCTGAGCAAGGTATAGTACCTGCTCAGTGACGTAGGGGAATAATTTGTCACCTTAGCTCACCTTAAGCTAATGTGTCGCAAACCTATGCCACACACCTTAAAAATATTACTTCACGAGCACTTGGGGAGCATTTCGGGTACACTTCACACTAAGTAAGACGCAAACACGTGACTTTTGCATTGATTCCACCCCTACCTCCGTAATTATTCTGCACCTGACTCTGGTACGTGATGATGTCTCGAGAGCACAATGCAACTCAATCTACGGCACACACCAAGCTCGTTCGTGAACACAGTCACCATGTTTCACATATTTTCATGCCATTTCATATGCATTTATAACAAAAGTAACAAATTCCATTCCTAAAAACCACCTCTAATACTCCATTCCCGACTATGGCATAACAGGAAACACTTGCCCCTTTCAAGTCAATGACTATTACCATATGTAAAGGCTCTTATGTCTATTTTTCCAATAAGCAAGCCACTACATATATTTCACACAAATATACAGTCAAGGCTTCACTTTTTCATACGTATATTTACTCACAGTGCTCGTCCCTCAGGAGGTCTGGGGAGGTGGGAGTGGTGGAACCCCGCCACAGTGAACCCTTTATCGCTGGTAGGCCTAACGGCTGATAACGAACACCAGTGCTTCTCTAGTTATATATCTTTGTTCCACCAACATAATCACATCAAAATATGCTCACAAATAATCTATTATAACACTGAGTCTAACAGGGGCTTTGCCTCGGGCGGGAGGGGGGAGAATTAGTAGGATTTAAAGGGACACACTCGCGCAACCTCACGGCTTGGCTGCTTGTCAGGTACTGGTTTGCCTAGCCCCGGACACCCCCCCTACACCCCCAACAGTGTGGCCAATGTCTTGCCTCGGAAGAGACGCGCGGCCACTAGAACGCACCAAAATTTCACTCAAATCAGCCAAAAACTTTATTTTTTGGTTATTTTTTTTCCGCTTTTTAACGCGATTTGAGACCGTGTGCATGGGCACAACCCATCACATGTAGCGCAAATTGCGGTGCCATGCACGAGAGGGTTAAATGTCAGGACCAACTTGCCTAGCCCCGGGCTCCTATGCTCCTCTGTGGGGTGACATAGGATTGGATGGTGGATGAATGGATTATATATTTTGATAATTTGTAAGTGATCCTTTATGTTACTTTTGAAATCACGAACTCAGCTGTTACAGACTACCATAAAATGAATTGACCCCTTAACCGCGGGGTTGATGGAGGCAGTTCCTGCCCATACCGCAGGGGTAATTCGCGCTCCGACTCACTTTTTTAAAGATATTTGCCAAAAATCAGTTTTTTGTCCTAGAGTATTATAATTACATATGCGTATGGAACATACCTTCAGCTTTCTCATGGGATGTTTTTTTTTTAGCCCTCGTCGACTACCGTATGACTTGTGGAGACTTCTGAAGTTGGATAATGAAGTCTTCAATTTACACTTCCCGACAGCCCGTAATATGAATACCTATCTATCTATAGCCCGACGCCCTAATCCCGCAAAGGGTGGCTGCAGACAAAACGCCTCCAAGTCTCTCTATCACCCACCATTTGCCTACCCTCGCCCCAGCTCACTTACCCCTCCCTCATATACCTCTCAACTCCATCCCTCCACCTCATCCTCGGCCTTCCCCTCCCTCTCCCTCCCTCCACCCCACCTGCTTACATCCTCTTAGTCAGTCTTTCATTCTCCATTCTCTCCACATATCCAAACCACCTCAGTGTATTTCTCCTAATCTTCTTGACCACATCCGCATCCACCCCACAACGTTCCTTCACTTCTTCATTCGTCAACCTGTCCCTCCATGTCACTTCACATGCTCCTCTCAAGTAACTAATTTCCACTGCTCTCACTCTTGACTTGTTACCCTCTAGCAAGGTCCATGCCTCGTTTCCATATGTCAGGGTAGAGATCACGATACTATCATGCAGTGACTTCTTGACTTCCATACTCTCCTCCCTATTTCTCATCACTGCTTTCAATGAATCAACAACCTTCATTCCCTGCTGTACCCTTTCAAGTATTTCATCCCCAAAACTTCCATCCTTACTCATCACACTGCCCAATTACTTGAATGCACTCACATTCTCCATATCCTCACCATCCAACCTCACTGTGCATTCTGTGACTTCATTCCTCTCAAACAGCATAACTTTACTCTTGTTCACATTGACTTTCAGATTCCTCTTCTTACACACTGTCCCAAATTCATTCACCAAACCTTGCAACAACTCCCCTTCATCTTCACTTAACAATACTGTATCATCAGCAAACAACAACACCGGAATCTTCCACATCTCGGCCTCATTTATTAGAGCTACCCCCACATCCACTGCCCTACCTTGCACCTCCTTTACAATCCCATCCATGTATATATTAAACAGCCATGGAGACATCACACAACCCTGTTTCAGTCCCATTTTCAGATCAAAGAACTCAGCTCACCATTCACTCGCACAGGAGCCCTAGCTCCTTCGTACATGCTCTTCACAGCACTCAACAGTTTCCCCTCCACTGCATATATTCTTAATACCTTCTACATACGTTGCCTATCTATTCTGTCATAAGCTTTCTCCAAGTCCATGAAGGCAGCATACACTTTCTTTCCCTTCTCTAGATACTTCTTCACTAAACATCTTAGAACAAATATCTGATCTACACACCCTTTTCCCTTCCTAAATCCCCCTTGTTCCTCTTTAACTAACCCCTCTGTTATATGCCTAATCCTATCAATAAGTATTCTGCCATATATCTTTCCAGTCACACTAAGAAGGCAAATACCCCTATGGTTACCACATATATCTCTCACCCCTTTTCCTTTATATAAAGCAACAATTATACCTGATTTCCAGTCCTCTGCAACCCTTCCCTCTTCCCAAGCCAATCTACACAACTTTCATATCCATTCCATAGCAATCTCACCCCCATACTTCAGCATTTCACCACACACTCCATCAATTCCTGGGGCCTTTCCCATCTTGATCTTGAATGCTTCCACTACTTCCGCCCTACTGAATATGAATACTAATATGAATACTAATGCCTGATATTATCACTAGAAACACTAATAAATTATTTCCCGGGAGGTTTGATCCATTGCCACCGATCGTCAAGAGAGTGATGACCCGTGGTGAAGTGGTTGAAGAAAATGATGGCCTTACATTCTCTTTCTATCGCAGGCATTATCTCCGCACGATTTCGACTTTAAACAACATACAATATTCATATGAAAAAATTTGCAGATTTTCTTCAGCATTTTTCAGATGAAGCATTGTTCTTTCAGAAAATTAAACTATAAGTTTCAAACCAAACGTGGAGCTAGAGACTTGTATGTGTGTGATGAACGCTGTCATACCCTGTGTATTTTATGGCTTCTAGTAACATATTACTGCATTTATCACATTAAAGCATATCTTGGACATTAATATAACTACTGAAGAATAATATCATGAAGAGCTTATGTACAGTGTATCAATAACTATCACGGGAGAGATGTTAGAAATTATGTGACTTCTGGTTTCTGTTAGAAATTATGTGACTTCTGGTTTCTGCGGAGGTAGTCCGACTTCCATATGACCTTGCTGGCGATCACTGGCACTCTCAAGTTAGTGACACAGGGAATAGACGAGTTGCCGGTTCTGGGTAAACATGGCAAGTGCACTCTGCCATGTACTTAAAAGCTTACGATATAAGTATTTATTTAGTTAATTTGTCAGTTCCACTGATCAACACGTGATAACTTTAATTCTTTGTGGCTGGAGGGAAGCTGCCGCCGTATTGGCGATAACGTCAGACTTCACACTGCAGACAACACTCCAATTAATCACGTAAGGCTTTACCAGTAAGAGTGATAATCATGATATTTACTGACATGGCCACCGTAGATCCAAACTACACCCTTCAGGTATGTTGTGAAGGAATACTTTTCATAGTGTAAATGGGTGATACCTGTTAGGTACGTAAATCACGGTGAAATAAACTGAAAGTAGTTTACAGCTACATCATTCCAGAGCGGTGCTCATACTTCGTGAGGTGGAAAGTGTTTAATGTATGGCGTACAGTATCATTGTATGAGTTTATATTGGTATTATGCTCATGAATGTTTAATATTTGACCTCTTCATTATCAGTTTTCTGAGAGAACAGGTTCAGTGAGAGACTCTGAACTTGATAGTAAAGTACGTACCTTCGGGAGGGTGTGACGAAATACCAAATCGGCGGTCATTTACCGAATCAACACCCAATCGGCACTGTTAATTCGTAAATGTTATAGATTTTATCACCATACAAGTTCATACACACCTTAATTATCTGAAATCCGTTTTTTTTTTTCACTGCTCATAAAAAAAATCCTGATTCAGAACAGAAATGCACTAAAGTTAGCAGAAATGTGTCTCCTTTAGCTCAGAAACTTGCCTTAGCAGACTTCTACTTTGTATAAATATTAATTTAACATGGAAATACATTTATTTGCGCTGAAAATCGTTATTTGTGCAAAACAGAAGTCTGTCAAGGCGTGTTGGTGATCTAAAGTAGAAATACTCGCTAACCTTAGCTTGTTCT
The DNA here is from genome assembly GCA_018397915.1 of Birgus latro. Taxonomy (NCBI): domain Eukaryota; kingdom Metazoa; phylum Arthropoda; class Malacostraca; order Decapoda; family Coenobitidae; genus Birgus; species Birgus latro. The sequence goes on from JAGKTI010005963.1 coordinate 5,041, forward strand.
CGCTCTGAATCCTTAGTTTCTATTAATAGTTAAATTAAGCAGTTTTTTTTTTTTTTTTCAGATAATTAGGTGTGTATGAACCTATATGGTGAAGAAAATATTTTCACAGCAGTAAAGACTGCATTCTAGTACTGGGAACTTCCGACGAGCAGCCAGCCACCACTGCTTTCATTATTTCTCATTGGCTGGTACACAGAGGAATAATTTCCCTGGTGTCCACTTGTCTGTGCACTTACACACTGGAACGAATCACTAGCAATTATTCCTTATGTCATTGGGCATTCTTAGAGGTCAGAAATAAGCACAGTGTATGTAGGTTGAACGTAAACAAAGTCGACTATGCTGCCTCAGTGAGAAGTGACGTCACGGCCAATCAGAGGCCGTTTCAGAGTCACGTGATTTTTCAGCCACTTTATCTATTATTTTTTCATGTATCTGCACATTTTTTTGGGGGGGGGAAATGGTTGACATAGCAATTTTCTGCATATTTTTTACCTATACAAAAAAATATTCTGACCGGAAACTCGTCTTTTGGCTTGCGTGTGTTGCTATGGTGTGGGGTCTGCCCATGGGCCGATTGGGTCTGGTGTCTGAGCCAGATGATACAAATTTCTGTCAAAAAATGTATAGTATCACTGATTGCTTCCCATTTTCAGTGCAAGGTATTCCCTGGATATTGTATTAACAGAGGCGAGCAAAAAGCCCCTGGTATTGGGCAGTGGCAGTAATATTTTGACTAAATACAAGGAGAGTGTAATGTGGATGAATGTACTTGCATTAAGTTCCTCTTTAATGATATTTAGCAATAGCAATGAAGAAATACCTACATACTCAGTTTACATACAGTTCAATACAACTCAGAACATTACATTACAGTCCCCTATTCTCAACATCCACAACTCAGGGATATCATTAAATAAGTTTATCAGATTTACCTAGTTAGGCTTGAATCAGGATATCACCCAGCCCTCCTTAGTTACCAGCTTGGATTCGGGTTGGGTACATTCAGAGATGATATTTGCCCTGCTCTAGAATAAGTCCATACAACATAATACATAATTGAGCACTGCACAGGCACAGCACATGTCACACCAAGATCCAGACACAACAATGTTATAGAGAACCTGAAAAATGACCCATAGGGGCAGTTGCCTACCTGCAGTTGATAGGTCTGCTCAGCCAGACAGTCTGGGGTTTAACCATAATAACAACAACAGCAACTGAGTTCCCTTCTAGTTGTATGTAAAACTCTTCACCTCTTTTCAAAGGTTCGTGAATATGAATTGCGACGTGACAACTTCTCCCAGAATGGAAACTTTGGCTTTGGTATCCAGGAGCACATTGATTTGGGAATCAAGTATGATCCAGCCATTGGCATCTTCGGTCTGGACTTCTTTGTCGTTCTGCAGCGCCCAGGTAGGTCTGTTAGTTGTTATAGCAAGTTGAGCTTTATGCGAACCTGTAAATAGTAGTATTATAGGGTGTGTTAAGAATTATGGATGTTGTCAGACATAATCTGTACCATAACAGCACTCTTTTATTAGTCATTTCACAGCACTGTAGTGTGTTCATGGAGTATATGATGCAGTCTCAGCCTCTTCCATCTGATGTGTTCTGTTTCATTTTTGCCATCTGCAAACAGTTATATTTTTTCGAGAAATTTTTAGAACAGGAGGGGTAAGATAAAACCTTCATTAACCCTTTAACTACCAGAAGCCCTTCCCATGTAGAATAAAATTGTCTGGTGGCAGATGATTGGAAAATATGGCATCAGGTTGTAGGGGTCATGGTAATATGGTTGAGAACCTTTTGTACATCACTTTCCATATCCCTTTAAGTACTTGTCTATCTATCTATTGCCAGATGCCTTAATCCCGTAAGGGCTGGCCACAAACAAATTGCTTCCATGTCGCTCTGTCTTCAGTCATTTCACTGCTCTGCGCCCAGCTCACGCACACCCTCTCTCATATACAAATTACCGTCAAAAAATGATTGTGTATGTTGTAAAATGCAAGGTTAGTGAGAGCAGCATCAATGTGCTTGCTTGTTATTTCCAGTGTAGGGGAGGGGGTATCTTTCATATCCTCAGTAATACCTGACCTGAGCATAAATTTTCTTTTGTTTGTTTCAGGATATCTTTTATTCTTATAATTACACAAGATGGTGTGGGTGTTTAAGGGGGGGAGTCCTAACTCAGAACTTTTAATGGGCTGAAATGTTTTGCCAGTACTATAGCTTTCCAGTGGTGCAAGCAAATTGTTTTTTACGGGTGATAGGTTGAGGACAACCATCATCCACCCCCTTGATGTATCTGCCTTCTTCCATTGTCTCATCCTTCTTCTGTGTCTGTCTGCCTTTCCTTCCTGTTTCTCCCATCATTCCTGTCACTGTTTGTTACTCTTCTCTCCACCTCATGTGACTCTACATTGAGTAATTAGCCTATTTATCTTCTGTGTCTCTCTGCCTCTCCTTCCTATTTCTCCCATCATTCCTGTCACTGTTTGTTACTCTCCTCTCCACCTCATGTGACTCTACATTGAATAATTAGCCTAATATTTCCTTTAACCAAGGAAAGTATTATACAACACTGGGTGGTAACCATATAGCCAGACAACAAGGTGACATGGTGCCATGTACTCCTGTTAACTGGATGGAGATGCAGTGTCCACTGGGGAACCAACTTCCACACTAATCCTTGCACTTCACTGTGGTGAGGTGCTGTCAGCTGCTTTGAAACATAGTTCCTTGCATGGGGCAGCCCTACAGGGGTGGTTGCTTGCCTGTAGTTGATGGGTCTGCTTGATCAGACTGGGTTAGCACAACTACAGTGTCCACACACTTAAAGGGTTACTTGTGTATTACCTTTAGTCAGCCTCCTCCCAAGTACATATCCAATCATAATTGCATACTTAAAGCAGCTCAACAGTTGCAGCAGAATAGTCAGTAACACATGGATTATATGGAGTTATGTCCAGTGGCCACTTTTTGCAGGGTTATCATGCAAACTTGTCACCCACAGTACATAACCAGACATAATTGTGCACATAAATAAGCACATCACCTGCAAAATTATGATGAGTAGACTGTAGCACCAGTCAAGCAGGGCAGTACTTCCAAGGTGGATGGAAAGCTGGTGATAGGGAGAGCTAGAGCTCCCACTTCATTAGCCCTCGAGACTAGTTCCTGACCATCCGCCTTTGCTGACCTTTTTCAGTGTTTCAGTAACACAGAGAGTAGGCCAACTTGCTCTGCAATACAACTTCTCAAACTGTCAGCACCACACTACATGCACAGTACACACTACACTTCCTTTTCAAAATTAAAAAGTAAAATGGCAAACACTAATGATGCCTCGGAGTCTGGTGGGGGGGGGGCCATAAATGCCCCCACCATCCGCCCCTCTCCCAGTGACGACACTGTGAGCCGCCTGGAACCATTGTCTGACCCACTTCTTCATTTCTGCAACATTCGAGCCTCTCCTGTAACTTCCCTTCTGTTGAACATCACCTCCCCTCTTTCAGACCTCACCTACTCTTCCTTACCGAGACTCAGCTGTCAGAGGCAACTGACAGCAGACCCTTTTCTGTATCCTCCTACTTTCTCTATACTCTTTTCAAAGCAAGGGTGGCTATTGTGTATATGTACGCAACGATCTATCTTGCTCTTATGTTCCTGAACTTGATTCTTCTGAATTCTCTACGCTTTGGCTTCGGCTCTCCTGTCATTCTCTGGCTAAATATTTATCTGCGCTCTTTACTTATTTCTTAATTCTACTGACTGTCAAAAATTCTTCGACTATCTTACTTCTACGATGGAACACATTCTATCCATTTCTCCTTTCTCTGAAATCTCCATTCTAGGAGATTTCAATGTTCACCACCTTTGGCCAGCCTCTCCTTTCACTGATCCACCTGGTGAACAAGCCTACATCTTTTTCTATCCTTAATGACCTAGAGCAGCTTGTACAGCACCCTACCCGTATCCCTGACCGCCTTGGAGAGAGAGTTTCAACATATTTGGCCTCTTCCTAACGACTAATCCTTCTGCTTACACCGTTAATCTTTGCTCTCCGTTGGGCTTCTCCGATCATAACCACATTATCTTAACCTGTCCTATCGCTCCGGTACAGCCTGTGGACCCTCCAAAGAAACATCGTCTGTGGCGCTTTGGATCTGCAGATTGGGAGGCCCTCAGGCAGTACTTCGTTGATTTTCCCTGGAATGATTATTGTTTCCGTGGCCGGGAGCCATCTGAGTGCTTTGCACATTACGGAGGCTATTCTCTCGGGCATGGAAGCATACATTCCTTTCTCATATCCTTTGACTAATGCGAGAAAGCCTTGGTTTAATCACGCTTCTTCTAATGCTGTCCGCAACAAGGAGAGGGCATATGAAAGGTATTGGAGCCAGCCTACTCCTGAATCACATCTTTTTTGTGTTTCTGCCTGGAATCATTTTAAGTTCGTCTTTCGCTCTGCTAAAAATAATTTCACCCATACTAAATGCTCTCAACTTTCCAACTCAAACTCTTCCCACTCCTTCTGGCACCTTGGCAAAAACATTTCTAACAACTGTACCTCATCATCCTTCCCTCCTCTTTTCCACTCTGATGACTCTATAGCTATTTCTTCTACTGATAAAGCGTATCTCTTCACTCAGACTTTCTCCTCCAATTCCATCTTAAACGATTCCGGTGCTGTTCCTCCATCACTTCCCCCCTCTGACTTCTTCGTGGCTGACAGTAAAATTTCTTCAGCTGATGTATTTTTGGCCATCAATGGCCTCGGTACTAACAAAGCATACTCATATGGGCCTGATGGAGTCCCTCCTGTTGTCCTCAAGAACTGTGCTTCTGTGCTTACACCCTGCCTAGGTAAACTCTTTTGCCTTTGTCTGTCAACTTGTACCTGTCCTTCTTGCTGGAAGTTTGCTCTCATTCAGCCAGTCCCAAAGAAGGGTGACGATTCCCAACCCTCAGACTATCATCCAATTGCTTTAACATCCTGTGTCTTAAAAGTTTTTGAGTTAACCCTTTCGCGCACGGGACCACAATTTGCGTTATATGTGGTGTGGTGTGCCAAAGCACAGGACCTCAAATCACATGAAAACGTGAAAAAAATTAACCAAAAAATAAGTTTTCGGTCGATTTGCATAAAATTTTGTAGCGTTCTAGCAGCCACATGTCTCTCCCGAGGTAAGACCTTGGCAACACTGCAATGACTCATATGTGCCTGTACATAGTGATAGAATCTCAGTGCTCCACTAGCAGCCAGACAGCAGGGTCGTGCTGTGTTGTCCCTTTAAATCCGCCATTTTCCCCCTCCCACCCAAGGCTGAAGCCGTCCCTTTAAATCCGCCATTTTCCCCCTCCCACCCGAGGCTGAAGCCATTATTGAAATATTGTGATTGTACAGTGTTTTTGACTATACTGTAAAGTGATTGTGTCTATTGAACATAGATATATTGTTTGTAAAGCACTGGGGCCTGTTATCAGCAGCCTAGAGGCAGAGTCTGGTTTGTTATAGCGGAGTTTCCACTCACCCTGCCCGTAAAATGATGTATTTTACCCTTATAGTGAAGCCATTACTTATATCTGTGAAACATATAGTGCCTGGATTAGTTAAATAACTGACTTACCATAGCAGCATTATGTTATGCCATAGAGATACATAGACATATGCATTAGTTGCTAAGGGAACAGGCGGTCTCTTACGCCATACAGTAGGGAAGAGAATAACAGAAGAGGCTGGGATGGAATCATGTGATAGTGTTTTATATTGTATATGGTTCAGTGTGAAATGTACGGATAAAGTAGTGCAGCGAGTGTTCACCGAGAAATATTGCGTGCATTGACTGACAGCGGAAAGTTATGTAATGATCAGAGACAAGAAAATATGCCACACAGCGACACATATATGACATTATATACGTATGTCGTGCAGCGAATGTTCGTTGGGAAATCTGTTGTGTGCATCGCATGTGTTAGGCAAATGTGGTGCAAGGGACAGAGAATATGCCACACATACACACATACACACACACACACGCATATATACACATACACACTCACTCTCACTCATGCACCCACGCACACACACACAACTCACACACTACCTAACTCATCTTCAATTCCTGCAAGTTCCTGCCAGCAGCTCAACACCTCTGGAGCAAGTGAGTTATCCATATTTTGGTGATTTGTACATTGACCTGTTTCTACATTTCTATATTTTTTTCACAAATAAGTATTGTTTTTTACATATACGCATATGAGATGGAAGAAAGTTCAGCTTTAGTATCAGTACCTAGCAAAAAGACTAGTGGAAATGTTGAGTTACTGAGAGCACTATCAAAGAGCTTATGATATTTCATGTGTATAATTTGAGTAAAAAATAATAATGATAAAACGTAACGAGTGAAAATATGTAAGTATTCGTGAGGCAGGGAAATTCAGCGTTTTTATCTCGCTTGCGGGCGAGGAAGAGTGTTCTATATTTGTCGTCCATTTACTCCAAAATTATTGAATGTATCGATTCCTGTAAGAACCATGATAAAGATCAGTGAATTCTACGTATGTACAGGACATAACTATGTAATTTCTCTAATGAAAAGTTGTGGTTACGTAGGCAGTTATTGTGCGCGCATGACGAAAGTGCACCGCGGCCGTGAGTACCCTTTAGTTTTTTGCAACTTACTCGGAAACTATGAGGCGTATCAAAACAAAAAGGTATCAGGAGAAAGCTTATGAAATTCTACATAAGATTATGTAATAAAAACATAAAGTGTGCGAGAAGATTTCTGCAGAATACCTCCTTGAACAAAAATATATATATATTTTTTACAAAAATGGCTTTTAGTTGTTGGCTATTTTCTCGAAAACTACAAATCGCATCACAACCAGACATACCTCATTAGAAAGCCAATGAAATTCTCTATCAAAACTTATAATAACATTTTTCTGTATGATGGAAAACACTCAAATGACAATGTTGGGAAGTGAGATCAATGTTCCAAAATGTTTATTCACGGCGGCCTAGTGTACTTTTATTCGTATTTTTCTGTTTTTTCTTTTGGCTTCAGCTAGAACAAACATCGGCGAATAAGATGATGTGAGTTTCAGGGCAACATTTTGAGGTTTGGGTGGTGAAAATGAGGCGAGAATACATGTAATTTGTGTTCCGCGGGCTGTCAGCGGAGCGCACGGGGGAGTAAAATCGTTAGCCGTGAAACTTAATAAAACTTACCTTGCGCGAAAGGGTTAATTCTTAACAGAAAAATTTTAAAGCATCTTTCCTATCACAACTTTCTTTCTGATCGTCAGTATGGGTTCCGTCAGGGACGCTCCACTAGCGATTTCACCTACGTTTCAGACTCCTGGTCATCCTCCTTTCGGGACTATGGTGAAAGGTTTGCCATTGCACTTGACAACTCAAAGGCTTTTGATTGAGTCTGGCATAAATCTTTAATTTCCAAAATGCCCTCTTACGGCTTCTATCCTTCTATCTGTGCCTTCATCTCTAGCTTCCTTTCTGGTCACTCTATAGCTGCTGTTGTAGACAGCCATCGTTCTTATCCTAGATCTATCAACAGTGGTGTTCTTCAGGGTTCTGTCCCATCACCAACTCTCTTCCTTTTATTCATCAGTGACCTAAGTTGTACATCTAATTCTATCCACTCATATGCTGATGACTCCACCCTTCACCTCTCCATTCGGTTCATGCAACGTCCATCTCAGCAGTTACTTCAACAGGCAGGGGATGAGGCTATGGCAAGCCTGATGTCTGACTTGGCTCGTGTCTCTGACTGGGGTAAAAATAAACTTGTTGTTTTCAATGCATCAAAGACTCAGCTCGTACACTTATCAACCTAGCAGAATCTTCCACAGGAGTACCCACTAATGTTTAATAATATCCAGCTTAATCCTGCTTCATCCTTGAACATGCATGGGGTTTCATTCACTCATGACTTATCTTGGAAAGATCATATTATATCTCCTGTAAAATCTGCTTCCAAGAGATTGGGTGTGCTAGGCCAACTCCGTGCCTTCTTTGCCCTTGCACAGTTGTTAAGTTTATACACGGGTTTTGTTCGCCCCTATGTAGAGTGCAGCTTTCATGTGTGGGAAGGCTCCCCACATACAGGTCTTCTCAGTTGGGTGGAGTCAAGGGCTTTTCATCTCATTATCTCTCCTCTTCTTACTGGCTCCCTTCAACCTCTGTCTCTTCGCCACACTGTTGCATCTTTATCTCTCTTCTATTGTTACTTCATTGGTCACTGCTCCTCTGAACTGTCTGCTTGCATCCCCCCAACTCTACTACGGGCGCATAGCGCCTGTCTAGCAGCAAACTCTCATCCCTTTTCTGTCCAGCTCTCTAATGCAAGTGTTAACTGTTACTCCCAGTCGTTCATTTATGCAATGGGTCAACTCTGGAACTGTCTCCCTCTGTCTGTATTTCCTACTTCGTATGATCTCCAGTCTTTTAAATGCATTATGTCCAGGCATCTCAAAACGATTGGATCTTGAATTAGGCTTTCTCTTGTATTGTTTTTGTTTTTTTTCTTGGAAGGAACAGTTTGCTGGCTCCTGGCCTTTGGTTCTTTCTTCCTAGCATTTATATATATAGCATTTATACTCGCCCCCTCCACCTCACTCACATACACTCTCCTCGTCAGTCTTTCACTCTCCATCCTCTCCACATGCCCAAACCACCTTAACGTGCTTCTCCTAACGCTTCCCATCACATCCTCAACCACACCACAATGCTCCTTCACTTCCTCATTTGTTAGTCTGTCTCTCCATGTGACTCCACATGCTCCTCTCAAATAACTCATTTCCATTGCTCTCACTCTTGACTTCTGTCCTTCCAACAGGGTCCAAGCTTCACTTCCATATGTTAGAGTTGGTATCACAATACTGTCATGTAACAATTTTTTCACTTCCATGCTCACCTCCCTGTTTCTTATTACTGCTTTCAACGAACCAGCAACCTTCCTTCCCTGCTGCACCCTTTCGAGCACTTCACCCTGCAGACTTCCATCCTTACTCATCACACTGCCCAGGTACTTAAATTCACTCACATTCTCCATATCCTTCCCATCCAATCTCACTGTACAGTCACTGGCTTCACTTCTCTCGAAGACCATCACTTTACTCTTCCCTACATTCACCTTTAGATTCCGTTTCTTACACACTCTCCCAAACTCATCCATCAAGCCTTGCAGCTCCCCTTCATCTTTGCTCAACAACACAGTATCATCTGCAAACAACAGTACAGGGAGTTTCCAAACACTGCCCTCTCTCACTAGGGCCGCTCCAACATCCACTGCCCGACCTTGTATCTCTTTTATAACCCCATCCATATACAGATTGAACAACCATGGAGACATGACACATCTTTGTTTCAATCCAACCTTCAAATGGAAAGATTCACTCAGTTTGCCATCCACACGCACTGCAGCCTTAGCACCCTCATACATACTCTTCACTGCCTTCAACAACTTCCCATCCACTCCATATATTCTTAATACCTTCCACAAACCTTGTCTATCCACCCTGTCATATGCTTTCTCCAGATCCATGAAGGCTGCATACAACTTCTTGCCCTTCTCTAGAAACTTTTCCACTAAGGATCTAAGAATGAATATCTGGTCTACACAACCTCTTCCCTTCCTAAAACCTCCTTGTTCTTCTCCAACTAATTCCTCAGTAATTTCCCTAACTCTGTCAATAAGTATCCTACCATATATTTTTCCTATTACACTGAGAAGGCAAATGCCCCTATGATTACCACACACTGCTTTTTCCCCTTTTCCTTTGTACAGAGGAATAATTATACCTGACTTCCAATCCTCCGGGACTCTACCCTCCTCCCAAGCCAATCTGCACACCTTCCACATCCATTCTATTACTATCTCTCCCCCATGCTTCAGCATTTCACCACACACTCCATCAATTCCTGGGGCTTTCCCCATTTTAACTTTCTTCATTGCTTCCACCACTTCCATCCTGGTGATTTCTTCCTCTCTTCTCACAACCCTCCTTCTCCCTGCCATTCCCCAGCCACTTATACTTGCATTACTTTCATTCTCTATGTTCAACAGTTCATTNCATATTGTACAGGGTTATCATATTTGACTTTAGTCATTACACGTGGATTATATGGGGTTATGTCCAGTGGCCACATTTTGTAGGGTTATCATGTAACTTGTCACCTGCAGTACATAACCAGACATAATTGTACACATAAATAAGCACATCACCTGCAAAATTATTCAGATAACTTTCAGTAGGTGATCATGTCAAGTGGTCATATTGTACAGGGTTATCATGTTTGACTTTAGTTATTCTTCTAGTACAATCGCCCCAAGAAGTGATGGCAGAGTTTCAGATTACTTCGGTCACTCTGCACTGCCATGCATTCAATGAAAACTTAGTGAATATGAAATATAACTTAGTGAATATGAAATAAAAAAATACAGTATGACCTCACTTCAACGAACTTCAGTGCACTGGAATTCGCTTTTTTCAGTGTCAAGGAGCCAACCAGAATAATTTCTTATATATCAGGAAAAAAGCTAAAAGTGGTCCGGACACCCTAACCTCATGGCGGGGTGGCCATATTGTCCGCATGGTTTTTGAGTATTCGTGCGTTGGTTGGTGGTGGGCTGGCAGCATAGCTATTCTAAGAGTACAGTACAGTATTTGAAAAGTGTTTTAAATTAAGTTATATCAATAATGTTCTTTCTAGATGCCAAAAAATTAGAAAAGGGGTCTGCATTAATATTAATATTAAGACATCAAGCTTTAATCACACTGCAAGCGGTTTGTGTGTTCATGGTGAGCTGGCGGCATCACTATTTTTGCTCCATATCATTTCCCCCCACATCATTTTCCCAAAGTCCCTGATATACTGCTTGACGGTGACATGTGATAAGCGAAATATACAGACAAAGTGAACATATTTGTAAGATCATAAAAATTAAAGTGTACAGTACAGTATTTGAAAAATACTTAAAATTAAGTACAGAGATAGCCTGATTATCCGGGCTATATGGTGTGAAAGGGTGACTGATTAATCCGAAATCACGATTAATCCAGTCAAAACAAAACACAAGTACAGTACTCTACTGTTAGATTGATTTATTAATGGATTACCTTACTATTTGTATCAGTACTGTGCTTTTCACACATACACATAAGAATGAACAAACGAATAAGCAGACAAAAAACCAATTTCTTCACTCCGAATCCGGGTCGTCCACCTCGGGTGAACGGGAATGGAGCAATGCCTCATCAACGGGGGAACATGTAGATGGTGAATCGACAGCTGTGGCCCGGTGTGTATTTGAGACACCTGAAGGTCCAGGTTCAGGAGAAGAAGCTGCTACAGTACCGGGAGGAGAACCAGGGGGGGAGTAGCAGTACATGGACGGAAGAATGGCAAAATCCTTAAAAAAAAAAAATAATAAATAAATAAATTTAAAAACTCACTATATTAGCTGTCTTTGGTGTGTGCATTCTTGTAATGAATGAATGATGAAACGATAAAGAAAATGATGGAAATGTGTGATGTAATAAATAAAAGAATGCATCATTGTTACGTAACTTACCGAGTCTGACGAAATCCTGTGCCCCTGTGCTGCCGTTGTATGATGCAATCTCTCAGCTCTCAAATGGTGTTGTAACACCGAGAAAACTTGGCATCGTTTTCCATCCCATCCAGGAAACTGAGGAGGACATCAGCAGCTTCACGTGCCTGTAAGAGACGAGGCCTAGGGACGTTGGCTGCATCGTCATCGTCACTGTCACTGTCATCATCCTCTCTCTGCTGCACAGACTCGGCAATCTCTTCGTCTGTCATAATTTCGAACCCAGGATCTCCTTCGTCAGCTTCCAGCCATTCTATAATGTCATCAGCTGCTGCCTGTTCTCCCCCACAGCTTAAAGTTGCCTGGCATGGCTCAAACCCGTCAAAATCTTGGACAGCTTCCTCGTTTTGCAACAACTTGGACCAGGCATTGGCAAGCATCTGTTTAACATCATCCCAAGCCTTGGCCCAGTTAAATATGACCAACTTCAGTGAATAATTTTTACACTTTGTCAACGTCCTTTGCCCTCTGGTATCCTCATCCTCGTCATCAACCACAACCATGACCTAGGAATATACATGCAGACGAAAAAGAAAGAAAAATTAAGACGTTGCCAGACCTCCGCAAGAAAGTGTCCTATCGATAGGTTAGGTTGCAAATTTTACTCTTTTTTTTTTTCACAATTAAATTTTACTTCGTAAACCTCTTTGTATAAATTTTATTTCATTAAACTCTTCAATAAATTTTACCTCTCTGGGTTAGTCAGAGTAAGTCGGTTAAGTCCACTGGACACAAAACAACCCTGCCTGATTGTAACATTATCGGCACACGTTGCCAGCATTAAAAAAGAGGTAAATGTATGCTTTATTTGAAGGAGTAGAAGGACCCTGCCAGTTTAATTTATATTCCTCCAGATTGTTTTCTGAGTTTTTCTGACTTTTCAGGAGCATAAGTTACTTTCCTGCAGAAAAAATCCCTGTTTTTGGTCCTAAACAGACCCTGCCAGTTTAATTCATATTCCTCCAGATTGTTTTCTGAGTTTTTCTGACTTTTCAGGAGCATAAGTTACTTTCCTGCAGAAAAAATCCCTGTTTTTGGTATTTATTTTCTTTATTACCATTTCTTTAGCAGGCAATTTTACCATACCCAATGGATTATGCCTGTGTGTGTTTTTCTGTGTGCAAATTAATATTACCGAATCTTGCCCAACATACTGAAAGGTGGATTTCGTTTCCCAACTGGATGGTGGGTTAGGTTAGGTGACGTTAGGGCAGATTAAATTATTAGGTACAGTTAAGCTAGATTAGGGTAGGTCAGATTTAGTTAAACTTAGATTTGGCCAGTACCTTCCACCATTAATAATATTTCCAATCAGATTATTGTCAGTCATATTATGGTTTTTCATTTGCACAACAAATGAGACCTCAGAACACTCAAATGAACTAAAAAACTATCAAATGTTAGAAAAAAAGAAATACACCAAAAATAGGAAACTGCAATAAGGAACACATTTACCATTTTTATCATTACGTGCACGTACCTACGATTGCCTGTCTTACTAAACGTACTCAAAGGTGGATTTCGTTTCCCAACTGGATGCTAGGTTAGGTTTGGGTAAATTATTAGGTACAGTTAAGATAGATTTGGTTAGCTGTAGTAAAACACTGAAGGTGGCAGTCACTTCCACCACTAAGCTGATGAGTCAAACGAGTTGACGGGGAAACACATTTAGCATTTAACGTTTTACCGTCCCAGAAAAATATATATATATAACAGACTCTGGAAGAAATAGTTTGGTAAGGTGATTTTACTGCCTCTGATAAAGCATACATTTACCAAAAGAAAAGCCTTTCTTGTACTGAAGGAGTTAATGACACGATGAATTAAAACTTACCTCCTCAAGGAATCGTCATCAGTAGAGTCACTTGGCTGCACATATGATGCCTTGATCCATGGGCTGGATAGCTGATGTGTTAGGAGGCAGCATGATGCACCTGATTTGTCCATCATCGCTCACAAGTTCAGAAACGCCAGAATGAGCAGGGGCGTTATCAAGCAGGAGAATTGCTTGTACACAAGCTGGTGCAACATTCAGCACTTCTTGTTGAAATCTTCGCACCTCAGGGATGAAATGATTAAAGAACCACTTCTTAAAAACCGCCGCGTTGAACCGGGTTTTCTTGGAGAAGCCGTACAAAACGGGTAATTTATCCATGCGGGTGCGGAGACAGCGTGGGCAACAAGTCTTGCCAACCATGAGTGGCTTCAACCAGTGGAGACCATCAGCACTTGCACAACACAACACAGACACACAATCTTTGGAAATTTTGCATCCAGGAACAGACTCTTCATGGCGCTGTGCAAGTGTGTTCAGGGGCAAAGACCGGTAGAATAAACCAGTCTCGTCAGTGTTATATACCTGGGAGAGAAGAAGACCCTTGACTTGTATAAGCTTCAGCAGTTTCGGGAGAAACTGCTGAATTTGTGATGTGCATCCAGAGACTCGCCAAACACATGTCAGTTTACCATAGCATGCCTTGCTTTGAAATGGGAAAGCCAACCATCAGATGCCTTGAAACCCTGAATGCCGATATGGTTAGCTGGCTTCTCTGCTGCAGACTTAATCACCGCACCCCATACCATAACGCTGACACTCCGTTGCTGAACAAACCACTTATACACTGCTTCTTGTAGACGATCATCCACTGCAGTTTTCATGGTTTTTCTGGCAGCCGACAACCCACTAACTTTACAGTCAATGGCTATCTTACCAGAGAATTCCATTAGTTTTGCCTTGGATTTTTGAATGTCAGAAACAGTTTGCTTGCCTATTCCATAAAACTTAGAGCAGTGCTTGATACTCCAACCAGATTCAAGTTTTTTAATCATTTCCAGCTTCTGTTGCAGCATCAGGACAGTTCTTTTCCTCTTTGTTGGTGGTGGAGCCATGGATATAATGATGAAGGGCATCGCCAACATCACAGATATAAAAATAAACCACTGCCATAGTGGTAAATCAGCAGGGGTAACGGGTGAACTAGCTGTGGTGAATGTCGCACACATGAGTGACCAAGTCAGACAAGGCAGGTCGTGAGCGGGAGGTGGGGGTGGGGGGTAGACTCACGCTCGTTTACTCGTAGCTCACTCACTAGCAACCGCGGTGTTTTCTGTTTAAACTGAAGCTATCATACAGATAATTTTATTAATTATTGTACCAATTAATCATTCAGTCACAGCCCGATTAATCCGAAGGCCGGATAATCGAGCTTTTAGTGTACACCACACAGCACGCAAGGTAGAAGCTACACCAAGTCCTGTCCCATGATGCAGCTCCCGCCAATGAAGACAATCAAGACAATGATTCATTATTCCTTGACGATGACCCTGAAGATAATGGGTAATGATTATGAAGGATTTGCTCTGAGGGATCCTTCATCAGGTGCTGAATGATGATAAACACCAGCCCAGGTGGTGGGGCAGAGAATGGTGAGCCAAGTGAGTCGGAATGGTTACGTAAGAAAGCCTTTTTTTATTTTTTTTAAATTAGTAATGAGTTTTATTGTGTTCAAGCCTTGCTTTAATTTTACTGTCTTATGCAGTAAATTATTTATAGTGGAATTTGAGAAAAAATAAGAGGCAAATGAGATGCCACAGGTCAGAGTGAACTGGTGGAGGTGAAGCAGTATGGTGGCCATGATACTTTGAATAAATGAAAATATCTTATTTTGTGTGTTACATATGGCCATTATCGGGTCTAAACCTTGCTAAAATTATACTGTGTAATGCAATGAATTTTTTTTGGTGGCTCATTAGAAAAGCTAAGAGGCAAAAAGGATATTGCCACTAGTTAGAAAGATGGAGTGAAGCAAGATGGTGGCTATGACACTTCATGTATGAGAATTTCTTCCTGTTAGTGTTACAATGGCCTTTATTGAGTCTAAACCTTACAAAAATTGTACTGTATTATGCAATAAATTATTTATAGTGGTATTTGAGAAAAGTTAAGAGGCAATTGGGTTAATGCCCCGATTTAGAAGGAATGGTGAAGTGAAGTAGGATTGTGGCCATAACTTTTTTCTATCTATCTATCTATTGCCAGACGCCACAATCCCGTAAGGGGTGGCCATTTGACTCTGAGTTATATGTTTTACAGGGAGGGGCACTAACCCTCCACCAACCCACTTGTTGACACGTAGGGAGCACGTAATAACTTTTTTCATGTATGAAAATATCTTAGCAGGGGAAGTCCATATGTCCGTTCTAGTGAGGTTTTTCTGTACTGTGCTTCCATCACGTCATATCAAATAAAATATTACAGTAAATCCTTCATAAGTCGAACTATATGGCGCTCTACCCTGGTTCGAATTTCTGAATTTTCCGTCTTACTGAATTTTCACCCCCAAAAATTTTTAAGACCGTTCCTATTACTTGTCCTTTCAACAGTAAATTAAAGGAGCACATATAAATAAAGAAGTTATGACAAAAAAAACAATTTAGTGCTTTTAATATACCTTTAATACACCAGTCCTGTATGAGAGCCCTAGCATGTTTACAATATGGACGGTGGGTGTTAGCGTCGAAGTAGTGACATGGAGAGGTGTGTGGTATGTAGGAGGACTGCTGGGCCTTGATAGCAGGCTATGAAGCCTATGCCCAGAGTCGGACCCAAAAAAAAAAAAAAAAAATAGTAGTTGTAAATCATTCACAGAGGTAGTACAGACCCTTCAGCAGTGTGTGTTGGAGATGGATTTTCACCCTCCCAATTGCAAAAACAATACTTTGCATTACTTATCTTTTTAACACTAAAGTAAAGGAGCGTATACAGTGTATAAATGAATAAAGAAAAACAAAACAGAAGCAAGTCAGTGCACCTAATTTACCTTTCATTAGAGGCAGTACAAACCCATTGGCAGCTTGTATTGGAGACGATGGTGGTGGAGGTGGCTGAGTTCACAATTTAACATAACATTCAAAACAGTACCCAGTATTTATTTCACTGAACATTAAGAACTAAATGCTTTGAACCTTCCATGGCAAGGCAGAAGGCAAAAGGAGAGTACTTCTCAGCACTAGATGACAATAAGAATGGCGTGACCACTGTCTCCGAAGGCAAGCAGCAGACTGGCACCACGTGTCCGCCTGGTGCCATTTGTCCCCCCTACCTCTGCATCTCGGCCTACTTACATACGTGGTCTCGGCCTGAGTACGGCTAACCAAAGATAAAGTCTTCTAAAAGTTCGACTTATGAGGGGCTTACTGCATAGCACGCTAAGAATAACTTAAATGAATAACGTGGGGCAATGATATACTAGAAGTTAACACTTAGATACGTTTCCCGATTTGAATGAATGCGTTATGTATTACTCCACATACGGCATGCAGTATGTATTGCTTTCCAGGATATCAAATACAGTTGCTCTAGTTTTGAAGACCAGTTAAGGAAAATTCTTGTGACTGCAATACAGCACTCTGTTTTCAAATGCTGTGGTGATGATATAGCAACATGATGCCACAACAATAAATTTATTCTTAGCAATGATACCCTACCTGCAGTAGCAGCAAGACCATTCTGCATTTTAATTCCTTGGCTTCCCCCACGCTTATAATAATCATAATTAGTTACAGGTATTTCATCCTCAGTTGATGCTAAATTATTTTCAGTTTTAAGGAGGTATGACAGATTTTACTCTTTTCTCTTACATACACACTAGGCAATAAAGAGGACCAAAACATGGGTAAAGGCACAAACTTTTTGCTATGTCTTTTAGTCTGTAATATCTTTCATTTTAAGTAAACTGCTGTCCTGCTAAACTGAAAATGCTGATTTGGAAGTTTTGAACATAGTAATTTGGTTTTGAACCTCTGAATTTTATTACTTTTGGCAATTGTTCATGCACAGATACTACTAGGCTATGACACAAGTTGGCATTCACCAAGAGCTCCGACTCTTGGCAAATTTTTGAGTTTTTTTCCTTCATACTTCATGCACTGATAGTCATCTGCCTTATGTTAAATCTTCCAGAGATTGTTTTTGATGGAAAGATGGCCAAATGCAGTGCAATAACTGCATGTCTGAGTAAAAGTTGTTTCTTTTCGTGCATGTTGATTGAACCATTTATAATAGCCGGCCTTCCCGGTTTCTGTTGTTGTCGATGAAGACAGCACAAGCGGAAATAAATGATTTTAATTATTCCCTAGTATTGTAATGGAAATTATTTTATAAACAATAATGACATTTTAATTGTTTATTGAAACTTTTCTTTACAATTTTATGCTACTGTCATCATCATCATCATCATCATCATCATCATCATCATCATCATCCGGACCTCCTTTCCCACCCTAGGGCAGGGTGAGGAGTAGCAGTGTCCAGACAGCCCAAATTTGCCCAATCCAATGGGCCACACTTCCATTCACTCATCATTCAAGACCCCAGAATCCTGGCTCTATCGGATATTCCAAAAACATTCACCACGTTCTGTAGCTTCACATAAACATATGCAACTGAGTCAATCCGGACTCTGCCACGTTAAAAGGGGTGCCAAATCCCTGATCATGCACTTCTCCTCACAGCATTCATCCAGCCAGCTCGATCTCTTGTCAGTTCCTTAGGCTCACTGACTTCCAAACCCGTCTTCCTCTCACACTCATCCACCATATCTTTCCACCTTCTCCTTGGCCTACCTCGCCTCCTCCTTCCTTCAGATTCGCTCAGATATACTTTTATCCCCACTCTATTGTTATCCATTCTCTCCACATGACCATACCATCTCAGTACACTCTCTTCGATTCTGGAGTCCACCGACTTCCTTGCTCCACATCTTTTACGAATCACATTATTTTGTATCCTATCCATCCTCTGTACTCCACGTACAATCCTCAGCAGTCCCGTCTCCACTGCTCTTACTTTAGACTCTTCATTTTCATGCCATATGTTAAAGTTGGCACCAACACTCCATCACGTAAGCCTCGTGCAGCTGCAACACTCAAGCCTCTGTTTCTTATCAAGACCTTCGTTGCACCTGCTACTTTTCTTCCTTGTGTCACTCTACCTTCTGCTTCTTTTGCACATTTTCCTCTCTTTGTTTTATCACTGTACCCACGTATTTGAACTCTCGCCAATTCCAGTCTCTGTCCATTCACTGTAACATCGCACTGGGAGTCACTTTCTCTCTCAATAACCATCACTTTATTTATTTCTACACTTACTCTCAAGGCACAACACTCACAGACATAAGCAGTACTTTGCAGTACCCTACCAAGTTCTTGTCCAGTACTTGCAAGCAGCACTGCACCATCAGCATACAACAAATTTGAGATATTCCATCTATCACCATTCATTACCAATGCCATCCCTCTCTCCATTACTCGTGTTTTTACTTCTTTCATCACCCCATCCGTATACAGTATATATTGAACAACCATGGGGACATCACACACGTATTTGAACTCTCGCCAATTCCAGTCTCTGTCATTCACTGTAACATCACACTGGGAGTCACCTTCTCTCTCAATAACCATCACTTTATTTATTTCTACACTTACTCTCGAGGCACAACACTCACAGACATAAGCAGAACTTTGCACTACCCTACCAAGTTCTTGTCCGGTACTTGCAAGCAGCACTGCATCATCAGCATACAACAGATTTGAGATATTCCATCTATCACCATTCATTACCAATGCCATCCCTCTCTCCATTACTCGTGTTTATACTTCTTTCATCACCGCATCCGTATACAGTACATATTGAACAACCATGGGGACATCACACAACCTTGTCGCACGCCCACACCGATCGTGAACCATTCACTTAGATACCCATGAACACTTTCACATGCTTCACTACCATCATAAAAACCATAAAAACTTGACGGCACCTAGCAGCTTACCATCTACACCGTACATGTGCAAAACTTTCCACAATCCTTCTCTGTCCACTTGTATGCTTTTTCCAGATCCTTGAATGCCATAAACACCTTATGATCCATCTCACAAGCCTTCTCTGCTATTTGTCTTACTGCAAATCCACAGATCCTCTGCCACTCTTTAAGCCACCCTGTTCATCACTCACTAGGACTTCTGATGTCTGTCTTATTTTCTCTATAATAATTCTTCCATATACCTTCCCTACCACACTCAATAGACTTAAGCCACAATAATTCTTGCACTCACTTCACTCACGTTTATTTTTGTACAGGGGTACAATCACAGCCTCCATGCCTTGTTACATATCTCCAACAAGCCTTCATTCCACTTTCTCCACTATACTTAAGCATCTCTGCATACACCTCATCAGCCCCATCTGCTTTCCCATTTTTCTGCCACCTGTTCACTCACTAGGACTTCGGATATCCCTTTTATTTTCTTTATAATAATTCTTCCATATACCTTCCCTACCACACTTAATAAACTTATGCCACAATAATTCTTGCACTCACTTTGCTCACCTTTATTTTTGTACAGGTGTACAATCACAGCTTTTTTCCACTCTGCAGGCACAGTTTCACTCATCCATGCCTTCTTACATATCTCCAACAAGCACTTCATTCCACCCTCTCCACTACACTTATGCATCTCTGCATATACCTCATCAGCCTCAGCTGCTTTCCCATTTTTCTGCTGCTACACAGCACTCTTCACCTGTGTGAGTGTCATGTCTCCTGGCACTGCCTTCCTTCTCTGCACATCCCCCAAACCCAATCATGTTTAAAGCCGCTCTGCTCTCTCTATTCCCATTCATTAGGCTTTCAAAATATTCTTTCCATCTGGTCCTTCATCTCCATGGGTTGATAATCTACCACCTACATCCTTTACACCATCACATTCCTCTCCACTTTCACTTGTACATTTGTGCACTTCTTTCCAGAATAACTTCATATTTTACACTACAAAAAAATTATAATTGCTCATTGCTGTAGATTTCAGTTCCGCAAATTATTCCTGACTGTTCCTGAGCGAAAGTTATGACATTTCAATTAGTTCCGTTTAGGATTTTCTATTATCGTAACTAACTCATTGCTTCCTACAGTTTTAAAATATACTGGTACTCTAGTGTTTGCTTATTGTTTTCTGTAACAATTTTACATAATGGGTTTCACCTAGTTAAGACAGAAGGATAGTGTGTGCATTAACGCTGACTCATATCTTCTGGATGCTCTGCTGTCACTTCTTAGGCCAACTGTACAAATCCATTCATAATTATACACTAGAAGAAGCACAGGACCTGCAACAGTTTAGGTAACAATAACATCAGGGTTTTGGGGGGTTATGTTTGGTGGTCATATTGTACAGTATGGCTTTAGTAACCCTCTTAACCCCCTAAGTACAATCGCCCAAAGAAGTGATGACACGCTTTCATTAAGTTTCGGACAAAACTCCCTGGGTCTGGCAACGTTTATTTAGGAGACGGAAACAGTCTTTGCCTGCCCTGCAAACATTATTTATGGTGTAAAAAAAAATTAATCTTGCGAAAATACTTGTTAAGTTTAGCCTTTGTTTTTTCTTTTTTATATAGATCAATCAAAAAATAAATAAATATTGACATCTGGCACATTTTCACGACTCATGCCAGCAGTTACCAATGAAGCGATTTTCCCGCTAAATTTAGAATTTCAAAAGCAGTCTATCTGGTATAAAATTATTAAATTTCTCTAGCTTTTTTTTTTTTTTAGGTCTTCCCCATTTTTTTCCCGTTAATTTCCCTCAGTCTGGCGGATTTTTACCACATCTGAGACTAATTTAGCGGATTTCAATAATTTTTCCTATGGCAACAGTGCACGGCAGACCTTCCGTCAGTCTTTACCATGGCAGGGGAGGGAGAGGTAGTCTCAACCTTTGTCACAGTTTCCTCCCCTCCCCACTCCCCCTTATTTTTAATATAATGTTTTTGGTTTTATCTTCATTGTGGCATTCATGCTTTTGACTATCAACCTCTCCCTCTTTAGTTCTTCCATGCAACTGCCCTACATGCTTTATAATAAAACATGTTGGAATTTCATGTGAATAAAAATGACCAGTTTTCCACTTATGATTACACTGGTTTCACTAACGTTATTGAATGCTGGCAGATTAATTTGCTTCTTGATAGCAACACAAGTGGTAAGTAGTTGTTCTTGGGCACACGTATTAATCCGTCTCTCTTGGTTTTGTGCTAAGAGGGGCTCCAGTAGCAAATTTCCAATGTTCTACCTCTATATCGCTTATCTATCTGTTAACTGTTAAGAATCTGTCTTACTGGAATATTTGCTAAATAAAGAGCAATAATCTGCTTGCACCGATAGGCTGTAGTTTCTTGTTGATCAATCTTGCTTTCAGGCTTTCAGCACTTACGGGTTTACCCGCGTGAATATCATCCCGCATAGAGAATTAAATGTGGATAATAATATATCTCTAGATGTTTATTTTTCTGATTTGATGACACTAATGATTTCGAAATTACCATTATCTGCGGGTTTTATTTTATGGGACATATTTCCTTCAGTATTGTTGATTTTGAATGGAAAATAAGTAAAGAGTTACTCCGCATTTTAACCCTGAAACCGTTGAGCGATAGGGAGTGCGTTTCACATTCTTTCGTACTGCTAAGCCTGAACTTTAGTGTATTGTGGTTTCCTCTTCCGTAATGCGAGATACACGGTAAAAACTCTAATATATTACTTTTTGGTGTTGTTTACCCAAATACTGCTCTTTCCGGTGTGCAATATAGAAAATATACCCTGGCGTGATGCCAGATACCACTTTCTGAGCGAAAGGTACTGGGAATCGGGACATCACTTCTTTGGGCGATTGTACATGGTCATTACATTCAGAAGCATAACATCTGCAGGAGAATTTGTGCGATATTCAGTGTAACACATGTATTATATGGCATTATGTCAAGTAATACTGAGTCAGTTAAAGCTTAATAAAACAAAAAATGACAGACACTCTCTATGGTTGGCTGGGCATTTCTTGTACAATCTCTCTCTCTCTCTCTCTCTCTCTCTCTCTCTCTCTCTCTCTCTCTCTCTCTCCCCAACACATGCATACACAATATAAGTAGGTTTCCTGCTTGCAGATTTTAATGACTGAAGGATGGTTGGGTCAGAAAAGAGAAAATCAGACTTTTTAACATACCACCTTACCTTTATGTATAGTATAAGGGGCTTGAATTTATACACCAGGTCTAGTTGCATTCCACTTTTGTTAGGTGGACTAGACTTAGCAAAACAGTGGATTGAACTCATTAAGGAATAAATCACCATACACAGAAGTTGGTGTTGGCAGCCTAAGCCCCAGCACATGGTGCACAAAGTTTTGAAACCAGCCCATGCTACTACTGAAAAGTATAGGGTTGTTGATTCTTATTGTGTGGGTGACTTCCATGTATTTGATGTCCTTAGCTTTAAGACAAATTTCAACATTTTCTGGTTGTTGGGGCACTCACCATCTACTCCCTTGATGTAGTGCTGCTTTTGAGTGACTGCCTGTTCCTCTCTTCCTTCCTTCCTCTTCTGCAATTCTTTCCTGCATTCTTTCCTCCTCCTCCTGTCTATGGGTGACTACACTGAGTGACAAACCAAATAGTTTCCTGTACACCAGGAAACCATTTACTATGCTGGGTGGTAACCATATAACCATATTATGGCACCTGGTCTTTTAGTGGGTAATTAAAGGTGCTCCAGCTGGAGTGAGCTGATGCAAGTTTATATCCAAGGGGTGGTTGGGGTTTATTGCTCATGTAATGCCACTTAGGGATGAGTGAGGCTCAGGACCAATTTGCCTACCCCCAATCTCCTACGCTTCTCATGGGGAAACATTGGATTAGATGATGACAGTCAACTGCAGGTCATACCCTTCCAGGATGCTTCTCAACTGTTTACCCCTGGCAGCGTGAATGGGTGATTCACAGGGGTTGCACAGATTAGCTAAGCTACAAACATTGTACATTGTACCCACAAGTTTTGAGGGCATACTGTAATATGTATTTGACTTGGACCAATTAGTGTGAACCACACATGTACTGAAACAGTGCATCATCTTACCATCTTAAGTGCATTTCATTTCCCATGTATCATGGATACAGAAGTACTGTTACTGTACTAAACCCAAATTATGACATTCCAGGTTACAGAGTTGCTAAGCGTCGTCGTGCTCCTGGCAAGATTGGGCCTCAGCACTGCCTGGTGAAAGAAGATGCCATCAAGTGGTTCCAGACAAAGTATGAGGGCATCATCCTTCCTGGCAAAAAGAAATAATTGTTTAGGTCAATAAAACTGAAGTAAAAATAGTGTTTCAATTACCTCATTAGTGATGCTTTTAATGGAAATTTACCTGCCTGTTTTATTTTAGTCTTTAATTTAAGTACTGGTAAAACTTTAAGCCATGGCCAACTGTATCCTGTGTACTTCCATAAGGATTAAAATAACAACAGTAAACTAAACTAGTTATCAGTGACACTCAAAACAGCTCAAAATTCTGAGAGTAACACTGAAAGCACTGCTTATTATGCCCTTAATCAGATAAAAAATGCACGGATGTGTTTGAGAGCATGTGTTCATTATTTTAAGTAAATAGCTCGATCGGTAGAGAGTTGGCTTGCAGTCCCGTGGGACCCAGGTTCGAATCCTCGCTGGTGCAGGGAACAGTTTAAGGATTTGAATTTCATTAAAATCAGGCTTTACTGATCTACCAGAAGACCCGCCGACATGTCGTAAAAATAACCCCGCTAATACCAATACACCAGTCCTGTATGAGACAGCCCTAGCATGTATTCAATATGGACGGTGGGTGTTAAGCGCCGAAGTGGTGACATGTAGAGGTGTATGGTATGTAGGAGGACGACTGGGCCTTGATAGCAGGCTGTAAAGCCTATGCCCAGAGTCGGACACATAAAAAAAATGGTCATCTAAATAGGTGGGTAGATACCCAATCATCCACTGACCCACCTGCCTACATATCCACCCTCTTACATACCCATCCACTCATCCATCCTACCCAACATTCCAAATGCCTTCTATGTACCTGATGATTCACTGACTTACCTACCTACTGAGAATCCCTCCAAACTATTTTTTTTTTTTCAAGGAAGAAGGAACTAAAGGCCACAGACCTGCATACTGTTCCTTTCAAGAAAAAGCAAAAACAATACAAAAGAAAGCCAAATTCAAGATCCGTTCATTTCGAGATGCCTGAACACACTGTGTTTGAAAGACTGGAGATCATAGGAAGTAGGAAAGACAGTTCCAAAGTTGATCAGTTGCATAAATGAAGGACTGGGAGTAACGGTTAACTCTTGTATTAGAGAGTTGGACAGAAAAGGGATGAGAGTTTGTTGCTAGACGGGTACTACGTGCCCGTCATAGAGGTGGAGGGATGCAAGCAGACAGTTCAGAGTAACAGTGACCGCTGAAGTAGCGACAGAAGAGAGATAAAGATGCAACAGTGCGGCAAAGAGACAAAGGTTGAAGGGAATCAGTAAGAGGAGAGTTAGAGACGAAAAGCCTCTGACTCCACCCTATTGAGAAGAGCTGCATGTGGGGAGCCTCCCCACACATGAGAGTTGTACTCCATACACGGGCGAATCCATGTACGAGGTCAACAACTGAGCAGGGGTACAGAAAGTTCGGAATCGGCTTAGCACACCTAATCTCTTGGAAGCAGATTTCACAAGAGATGTAATATGTTCTTTCCAAGACAAATCCCAAGAGAATGAAACCCCAAGCATGTTCAAGGATGATGCAGGACATAACTGTTCATTATTAAACATTAGTGGGTAATCCTGAGGAAGATTTTGTCGGGTTGATAAGTGTAAGAACTGAGTTTTTGATGTATTGAAAATAACAAGATTATTTTTACCCCAATCAGAGATACGAGCCAAGTCAGACATTAGGTGTGCCATAGCCTCATCCCTTTTTTGTTGAAGTAACTGCTGAGATGGATGTTGCGGAAACCGAATGGAAAGGTGAAGGGTGGAATCATCAGCATATGAGTGGAAAGGGTTAGATGTACAGCTTAGAAGGTCATTGATGAATAAAAAAAAGGAAGAGAGTTGGTGATAGGACAGAGCCCTGAGGAACATCACTGTTGATAGGTCTAGGAGAAGAACGATGGCCGTCTACAACAGCGGCTATATAACGATCTGAAAGGAAGCTGGAGATGAAGGGACAGATAGAAGGATAGAAACCGTAGGAGGGCAGTTTGGAAATTAAAGATTTATGCCAGACTCGATCAAAAGCCTGAGATGTCAAGTGCAATGGCAAAGCTTTCGCCAAAGTCCCGAAAGGAGGAGGACCAGGAGTCTGAAAGGTAGGTGAGAAGATCGCCAGTGGAGCGTCCCTGACGGAACCCATGCTGACGAACAGAAAGAAGGTTGTAACAGGAAAGATGCTTCAAAATTTTTCTGTTAAGGATTGACTCAAAAACTTTTGAAACACAGGATGTTAAAGCAATTGGACGATAGTTAGAAGGTTGGGAATTGTCACCTTTCTTTGGGACTGGCTGAATGAAAGCAAACTTCCAGCAAGAAGGAAAGGTACAAGTTGATAAACAAAGGCAAAAGAGTTTACCTAGGCAGGGTGTAAGCACAGAAACAGTTTTTGAGGACAACAGGAGGGACTCCTTCAGGCCCATATGCCTTGTTAGTACTGAGGCCAGTGATGACAGAAAATACATCAGCTGAAGAAATTTTAATGTCAGTCAAGAGGAAGTCTGAGGGAGGAAGTGATGGAGGAATAGCACCGGAATCGTCTAAGGTGGAATTAGAGGAGAAAGTCTGAGTGAAGAAATTGCTTTGTCAGTAGAAGAAATAGCTACAGAGCCATCAGAGCAGAAAAGAGGAGGGAAGGATGATAAGGTAAAGTTGTTTGAAAGGTTTTTGGCAAGGTGCCAGAAGGAGTGAGAAGAATTCAAGTTGGAGAGTTGAGAACACTTAGCATGGATGAGATTATTTTTAGCAGAGCGAAGAACAGACTCAGCACGATTCCAGCCAGAAATATATAAAAGATGTGATTCAGGGGTGGGTTGGCTCCGGTACCTCTTATAGGCCCTCTCCTTGTTGCGGACAGCATTAGAACAAGGGTGATTAAACCAAGGCTTTCTTGCATTAGTCAGATGATATGAGAAAGGAATGTATGCTTCCATGCCCGAGATAATAACCTCCGTAATGCGCAAGGTACACTCAGATGGCTCCCGTCCATGGAAGCAATAATCATTTCAAGGAAAATCAAAGAAGTACTGCCTGATGGCCTCCCAGTCTGCAGCTCCAAAGTGCCACAGGCGGCGTTTCTTTGGAGGGTCCACAGGCCGTACCGGAGCGATAGGACAAGTTAAGGTAATAAGGTTATGATCAGAGGAGCCCAACGGAGAGAAAAGATTAACAGTGTAAGCAGAAGGATTAGTTGTTAGGAAAAGGTCATGTATGTTGGAACTCTCTCCAAGGCGGTCAGGGATACGGGTAGGGTGCTGTACAAGCTGCTCTAGGTCATTAAGGATAGAAAAGATGTAGCCTTGTTCACCAGGTGGATCAGTGAAAGGAGAGGAGAGCCAAAGGTGGTGGTGAACATTGAAATCTCCTAGAATGGAGATTTCACAGAAAGGAGAAATGGAGAGAATGTGTTCCATCATAGAAGTAGGACAGTCAAAGAATTTTGGATAGTCAGTAGAATTAGGAGATAAGTAAACAGCACAGATATATTTAGTCAGAGAATGACAGGAAAGCCGAAGCCAGAGAGTAGAGAATTCAGAAGAATCAAGTTCAGGAACACGAGAGCAAGATAGATCGTTGCGTACATATACGCAACAGCCACCTTTGGCTTTGAAATGAGAATAGAGAAAGTAGGAGGATACAGAAAAGGGTTTGCTGTCAGTTGCCTCAGCACTTACCCAGTACCCACCCATCTACATACATACCTACTGATCCACTAACCCACTCATTTACTACCTTTCCTCTAACCCATTCACTCAGATACCTACACACCCATTTACCCAGAAACCCATCCACCCACCTACTTCTCTGTTCACCCATTTATTTATTCACCAGCCCACTGAGCCACCCAGCTACTTATCCATCTATCCACCCATCCAGATACTTATCCATCCATGCACCCACCCAGCTACCCATTCATCCACACACTAACCCACTCACCTATCCACCAACCTATGCAAAATTTAGGCTGTGTATCTATAACCAATTTATCCATTCAGCCACTTCACTCACTCCTACTGAAATACCAGGGGGAGACCACACGGAGGCACGGCAAGAGTCCAAGCAAGACAGGCATACGTTCCCAACCACCAGGCGCCCCTCTTCCCCTCGACGGAATCCATGGGAGGTACGCCATCCTGCTGCATTACCCTCTACCTGGACCAGCACTCACCAGGATCAGGGCAGGATCTGTGTACCAACAGACTTCCCTAGTAGGACCACGGAGACACCCACAGTGCTCGCTGGGGAAAGGATGCCCACCGTGCTCCTTCCACCTACTGCCCCCAGTAGGACCGCAATGATGCCCACTGCGCTCGTCAGGGAAGGAACGCCCACCGTCTTCCATCACCTGCAGTCGCCGCTGGGAGTAGGACTGCAACGACACCCACCGTGCACCACTCACTTGTAGTCCCAGGGCATAGAACCACGGCAGCACCCACCAGGGAGGGAATATCCACTGAGCTTCCCTCATCTGCGGCCCCCACCGGGAGCTGGACCGTGGCGACGCCCACCGTGCTCACCAGGGAGAGGACGCCTACCATGTACCTCTCACCTGCAGTCCTAGGGTCTATTAGAACCGCAGCGGTGCCCATCGTGCCCACCGGGGAGGGAACGCCCACCGTGCTTCCCTCGTCTGCTATCCCCGTGGCACCTGCAGAGGGCAACACCCCTTGCTCGCCTCACTCCTCCAGAGGCCGAGCAAGACGCCCCTTCCGCTATCCCCACACCCCAAGGGGCGGAGCCAGATCTCTAGCGGAGTTGCTGTTGGTGAAGGTCTGGAGTGGCCCTATAGTGAGTATGGGGGTACGCTCACTACAGCCGATGCCCCTGTGTCACCAGTTGCTGCCGGACTCCCAGAGAAGAAGCTGCAGGCAGCCCCTGTCAGCCTCTCGGCGAAGGTAAGGCTGCAGCCCCCAGTCACCGAGGGACACCCCCAGGACTCCCAGCCAAGACCTCCCCAGACCAGCCAGCAAGCTGTCCTCCACCAAGGGTAGGTGCAAGGCAGCGCGCCTACTCACCCTGTTCGGCCCCAGTGACGAGGGCTGACACACCTACAAAGGCCCCTCCAGTGAAGGGCCTCCCTCTACACTGCCCTGCAGCCCTTACCTGACGATGCAGCGTACGGCAGTGGTTCCGTGCCCCTCCAGAGAATGCACACCTGACAGGACCCCTCCCACACCTGGGCGACACCTGCAGTTACCCTGTCATCATTTAGTCACAACCCCAATCCCTGTATCTCCCATAGTGTGTGTAATCTACCACACTGAATTGTGCCCAAGCTACTGTATGTGTGTATGGTAATATAGTAAGATTGGTTAGCCTGTATTTTTGAGCTCTGGTTGCATGCTCTGGACCCAGTCTTGCCTAGAACCCAAATCAGGCCCTCGTGCTCAGGGAGCAAGAAGTTGACATCTGAGTACGTGGTATAACACCAACCAACCCATTAACCTCTCTCTCTCTCTCTCTCTCTCTCTCTCTCTCTCTCTCTCTCTCTCATCTCTGGTTTATATTGTCCATCTATCTGTATGTAACATTCTCTTTCTCTCTCTCTCTCTCTCATCTTTTGTTTTTATTTCCATCTGTCTGAATCTAACATTCTTTCTCTCTCATCTTTGTTTATATTTCCATCTATCTGTATCTAACATTCTCTCACTCTCTCTCGGGTGCAGGGTGGCTCAGAGAGTGCCTGACTCAAGACCAAAAGGTTGAGAGTTTGTAACCCCCATGGGTAGCTGCCCTGCTGGGAGAGATAGCGCTCTCTTGTCAACTGGCGGGGATGTATGATCTATCAAGGTCTAGCTCGGGGAATTATTTCCCTACACCCCACCCTTGGCTATCACTCCTAATTGGTGCCGCCATGGCTGCGCTATAGCCGAAAATGTGACGGCTGAAGTGAAGAACTTATGGTAATAATTCTAACTGGTGCCATGACCTCAATATTTACCCCTACGATACCCGTTTTATACCACATAATAACATATTATAGTAAAAAAATGAGCATACTGTACAGACTTTATCAGCACGCTCCACTGTTTATAAATAAAGAAGATGGCAGCTGCTTCAGCTGTGTACTGCAAGTGCTCCAACTGTGGACTTTTTTCACTTCTATGAGGAGGTTGAACTTCACCAAATTCATTGCGTTAAGTGATGAAACATTTAAGAGTCTTTGGGTATACTGTAGTGACTAGTTTATAGGTTTGTTTATAAAACCACTATGAAAGTGTTGGTGATGAAGCACCTACAGTACCTCTAAGCCAAGACGAAGTATAAGGCCTCCCATCATCATCATCATCATGTATATAAAAGTGGTTATTAATGTATTATAGTGGAGTTTTATTCACACTTGAGCATACAGACTTTATCAAATGAACTTCTTCAATCACTGCTTGAGTAGCATCCTCTGCCATCTTGAATGTTTTGGTTGGTCAGCTGATGTGTCCACTTGGCCAACCTTTTTTTCGCTCGATCCCCACCAGATGCATGGAAAGAGCATTATAGCCGATTGTTGAATGAGGAGTTTGATTGGGATAGAGAAGGTTTGGAGCCCGCTGATCCAGTGTTTGGCCCTTGGCCTTTGATTGACGCTGCTACTGTGAGTCAGGCAATAGGCAGGATGCGGGTGGAAAGGCGGCAGGTGTGTCTGGGTTGACTGCCGAAATGTTGAAGGCCTCAGGAGATACTGGGGTGAGGTTAGTCACTGACCTGATAAATAGGATTATATATGAGTGTGTTGTCCCAGATGATTAGCTGAGGAGTGTAATTGTAAATGTGTACAATGGAAAGGGTGATGCCCTGGAAAGGGGAAATTACAGAGGTATAAAGCTCTTAGATCAGATAATGAAAGTAATGGAGAGAGTTCTAGAAGGTATGATTAGAGAAAGAGTGAATATCGATGAGATGCAGTTTGGGTTTATGCCAGGCAGGGGGACCACTGATGCCATATTCATTGTTCGACAGCTTCAGGAAAAATATATTGGAAAGAAAAGGGAATTGTATTTTGTTTTTGTTGATTTGGAAAAGGCCTTTGACAGAGTCCCTAGAGAGGTGGTGAAGTGGGCAATGAGAAAGCTAGGGTTGGAAGA
>JAGKTI010005964.1:0-42620 GCA_018397915.1 Birgus latro
AGGATACAAGAGAATGCCGAGGATACAAGAGGATGCTGAGGATACAAAAGGATACTTGGGATACAAGAGGATGCTGAAGATACAAGAGAATGTTGAGGATAAAGAGGATACAAGAGGATATTGAGGATACAAAAGGATATTGAGGATACTGAGGATACAAGAGAAGATACTAAGGATAAAAGAGGATATTAAGGATACAAGAGGATGCTGAGGATACAGGAGGACACTGAGGATACAAGAGGATGCTGAGGATACAAGAGGACACTGAGGATGCAAGAGGGCACTGAGGATGCAAGAGGATACTGAGGATCTCTATCTATATACCTAGGCTGCTTCCCCCAAGAAAAGGGAGGTAGCCGAGACAGGTCAACACACTACCAAATTTACTCATCCACTCATACACATTCATTCGCATCTTAGCCCTAAAGGGGAGAAGGGACAGATCCTCACCGTACCACACCGCACGAGGGTCAACTACGCAGTGCAGTCAGTGACATCCGCAGCAGGGCCCGACAGCAAAGCTGGTTTACCCCTGCCACATCATAATGGATCCAGCCCCTTACCTACACCTGACCTGATCAGCTGATCAGACAAAATGCAGGAGAATATCCCCTCAGGGCTGCGTCATCATTTATTCATTCACAATTTCTCTCCATTCATTTCTATCACGCACAGCCACTCTTCCTTGCTCAACAGACAACCCTCTCGCATCCAATGCTCTCTTCACACTGTCCATCCATCCTATTCGTGGTCTTCCTCTCAGCCTTACACTGAGGATACAAGAGAATATTGAGGATACTGAAGATGCAAGAGGGCATTGAGGATACAAGAGAATATTGAGGATACTGAGGATGCAAGAGGGCACTGAGGATGCAAGAGGATGCTGAGGATACAAGAGGATGCTGAGGATACAAGAGGATGCTGAGGATACAAGAAGATACTGAGGATACAAGAGGATGCTGAGGATACAAGAGAATATTGAGGATACAGAAGGATACTGGGGATACAAGAGGACACTGAGGATGAAGAGAATATTGAGGATACAAAAGGATACTGAGGCGTAATGTATAGAATAAATCGCTGAGGAATAGGTGTTACAGTAAAATAAATCTCTTTCAGGCCGTTGACGTAAATTTACATATTGCTACTTTCAGGCGATTTTATTCAGCAGGGAGCAAGAAATGATAATGTCGAGGATTAGTGGAGATTTATTCCCCCTCATTATGATAAAATTCTGTCTTATCCTTGAGAAAAATAGTCTGGATGTAACAAGAATGTACCAGTAATAATAATAATAATAATAATAATAATAATAATAATAATAATAATAAATCACGGGTTGGAATTGAAGTGGGTTTTGAGATGCCCCAACACCATTCCATACCGATTTATTCTGCTCACCCCTCAGCAGCCATTAGTGTGTAATTGAGTCAGGTATTAAAACGACGTAAATGTCATCCTTAGCGATTTTTCTTCTGGAAAGCAAGTGGTTAATATCAATTTGTATGTTATTTATGGTGGGTATTTTGGTATTTGAATGATTTAAATAACACAGAAGAGGACGGCAAGGTGTAATAAGCAAAATAAATCGCTTAAGAAGAGGTGTTAGGGAGCCTTCTTAACCGACTAGAATACGAGTTTAAGAATACAGCCCTTATATGTTCCACCCGGGTGCGGTTCAGCCTTTTAACTCGATTAAGTCTGATTTAAATTAGGTTAGACTTGGTGAAATAGTTTAAAGTTGAGAGGATGAAATTCCTTTATCTTCTCAGTAGGTCCAAAGGTCGTCACAGAATAAGGTCAGCTTTATCGAGGTAGTTTCAGCAGACCAATGATTTAACTTAAAAAGTGTTATTTACCTGAATAATGCAATATATATCTTCATAATTTATCACAATCATTTCAGTGATTGTAACAAGTAAATTGAGAGAGCATTTTGATCTGATTGCTTAAGTGGATTAAGTAATAATTAATTGGTGAGGTTAACATGAAGGGCAGTTGATTTTATTGTTGAATACAGGCAGTTCTTTGTGCTTTAGCCAAGTAACGTGAAAAATAGTGTTCAAAGTGCGGATGAGATTTTAAAGTTTGGGCGATTCATTTCCCGGACTTCGAATGTGGAAGACTGGATATGTGGGTGACATGACGTGAAAATGATTGTAATGAAGGGGTCATTGAGTATGTATGTAGAATAAATGTACGTCAAAAAGTACCAAAATACGTAACAACTGGGGACGGCAGTATTTGCGTAATTTGGGTTCACTGTGGGTTGATTTGGGTAACGTCCTCGCTTCTCTGTGGAGTATATTGAGCAACCAACAGAGTCTGAGTGCTGGACATTTCGTTCGTACTCTTCTCTCGCCACTTTTATTCATTATGCAGAGATGTGAAGTTCAAATAATACCGTGTTTAAGCAGTGAATACAGTTCCATTCATACTATCAAAACGTATAATTTATAAAAGTTATTTATCAACAACATTTACTTATATAGTAGGCCATGTCGATGTGTGTTTGAAGCCGAAGTGATCCGATTTTGTGTACAGTTGTCCGGCCTTGGGAAGTTGCACGCTTTTTATCATGAATCGTATATGTAATATTTCCCGTAATTTAGCGAGTTTGCCACAGTTATATCGACACAGAAGCCTTGGCTCTGTGAGGACGTTAAGTAGAAGACTGTCAGTGTTGTCCTGTGGTGCTGTTAGTGAGGAGAGGACTAGGAGTGCGAGAGGTTCTAGAACATATTCATCTGTGTTTCATCATCCACACCTCCTCCAGACCCACAGGCGGTTCCCATGTTTTCAGGTACTGTCACAGACACAACAGGGGAGGGATAGGTAGTTTATATAGAGTTTCAGTAATTGCCTCAGTCAAGATTAATATCATGGTTGTAGAGTAACTCTGAGAGTTGGCTGTGTGGTTATGTTAAGCAAGGATTATATTGGCAGGTGGCAGTGATAACCATATTTTCAGTATATTAATCAGGCAACATAACATGCTGTTCGTTTGCAGCTTCATGGAAACAAAAAATTACCATTGGTTTTACAGTTAGGGTGCTTTGTAGCCTATGTTTAGTACAGTTGACTTTTTTTTTTTTTTTTATGACACTATATACTCTGCTCTTGTAGCTCAGCATATTTCAGAATTACAATCAACCAATTGGACACCACTTAGGCTGTGCAGTTCTAAGCTGTTTCTCTTCTATAAGTATCCATTTCTTTTGTTTTTATGAGCTTTGTACTTTGTTCCACCCTTGGGGGGTTGGAATTCAGCTCCTGCCTCTGCCTGTTATCACATCTTCATTAATATTAGGTTTGGTTAGGTTCATTTACATTCAGTTAGGTTGGCTCATTTTGAAGTAGATACACAAATGGATGGAGGTAGCAGCTGTGTGCCTGGCTCCTAACCTCTGGGAATATTCTCTGAAATATTAGCTGGTTGTGTTATGTACATGCACATGAGAGAGGGAGAGAGAGTATTATTATTATAGGAAGAATTGAACATAGTACTGTACTTTATTATCTTATTCTTATTTATTTGTGTATTTCTTGTTTCAGATTTCCTGGCGAGGGATCCATAGTGAAGATGATGAAGGATATGGAAGTCAGAGAGAGGTAGGTTGGGAAACACACTCTTGAGGAGAAAAGGCCAGATTGTGTTATCAGAGTTGAAAACCTAAATGTTTTGTCTTATTCCTCAGTTATTTTCTTGAAGACTTTAGTGAAATACAGTAGGTTTTGCAACTACAGTACTAGTTGCTGTGCTGATCTCTTGAATGTGAGTGTTTTCTTTTTTTTGCCTTGATATTATAGATAATTTTATTCAACTTAAGAGATTTTATCATGGCCAAGGGGTTATATTTGTTTTGCGAGGCGTGAATACAGCCCTCCCCCACACACACACACACGAGTCCATAATTTTTAGGTGGTATCATCCCACACTATTGTTATCATTTATATGGGCTCCAACATGCTTTCATTCATTGGCCTTGGTCCCCTATTGGTGGCTGTTCATGCTGCTTGATCTCTGGCAGCCTCCCAAACACAAAATACTTTTCTGAACATTAGACATTTCCAACTTGTACTGTTTCCATGTGAGTGGTGGAAATATTATTACGGTCTGGTAGTTGTAAGGCCTGTATTCATGTCACCCAAGAAAATTCCTTTGTACCTCCTCCTTGCCAGTTTATTTCTGTCTGGTACCATAAAATTATTTTGTTTGTTAGTTACACAGCATGTCTCTATTATCTATCTATCTGTCTATAGCCAGACACCATAATCCCATAAGGGGTGACAGTGTGTCTGAGTTAGTGGCTTTATGGGGAGGAGGACTAACTGTCCACCAACCTACTTGTTGACACGTACAGGACACAAGTGGGTCGGTAAATGGTTACTATCCAGTGTTGTAAATGGTTTTCTGGCTTACAGGAAACAATGAAGGCACATAAATATATACTGTGCAAGATAAATATGATGTGTACAGATATAATGCATTATCCAGGATATCACTAATGAAGAAGTGCTAGAAACCTTTATAAGCTGGTAAGAATGTGGGCATAAATCTGTCAAAATCGGGCTTTTCTCCATCTATCCATCATCCAATCCTATGTTGCCCCATGAGGAATGTAGGAGCCCTGGGCTAGGCAGGTTGGTCCAGACATTTAAGATGAGAGTGAAAATCAGGGTTTTCAATACATAATTATGAAACTCTGGCGCTGGTGGAAGTTGGGCTAAAACAGTGTGTGTGTGTGTGTAGTGTAAGGTGGGACAAGGTGTCATATTCTTATCAGTTATGATAGCTCCCTAATGTGTCTTTGTAAGTGATTCATTTTACTTATCTTTCTGACTTCTTTTATTTAAGCCATTATATTACAGTATTGTCATATGCTGGATAAATAATGTACAGAAGGATATTAACTAGTGCTTTCCCCAAAATAAACTGGTTAAGAGAGGTTCCAGGGAGCCTCCATAGCTGATATGAATGTAGACCCAATGTAGTTTACACATAATTCATGAAGCATTCACAGCAGGATACAGTAGATCTATATTAAACAACCTGACCATGGAAAAAGGAATTTGGGTATTGCTATAATGATGATTTCTTTTTGCAGGATGGGGGGAAAGGAGAGCAACCGGCTGGTGACTCGACCCTTCCTGCGACCCTGATGGTACCTGAGGTGTGGCCAAATGTTCCAGTCATTGCCATCACCAGGAATCCAGTCTTTCCACGTTTCATCAAGATCATTGAGGTAGTGTGTGTGTGTAGTATGTCTGATGCCTCACTATAGTGTTGTTTGACATGTGAAACTGCTAATCTTTCATCTGTGACAGTTGTCTCTCCTGTAGTGGACTAAGTTCTAATGTTTTTGTTTGCCCACAGTACTTTTGATCATACTGTAGTTCCTTAACTAAGACATAGCTACTGTTACTAAGTTTTATATGGTAAGTTAGCTATGGTAACAACTCGTGTTGATATTTAGATACGCTTGTTAGATTGAGCCACGATTTCAAAAGTTTGGATGATGTATGAATGATTGTGTGGTTCATTTCACCAGGCATGCTGCTTGTTGATTCCCCTAATTATTTTTGCTTTATTTGCTTCTGGTTCCTACTTGATATCATCTCTGATGGTAATTAGGGTTGGATGTTGATTTGACAATTCATTAATGATAATTACTTTGTATAGGTACCGAGTCCTTCCTTTACGTTGTAGTGTACTGTATTACCTTTTTCATACTTCTGTCATTGATGACACACCCTTTATATAAAAAGGCAGCTGGGATGTTTGGTGCTGGAGAGGGACTCGTTCCCAAGGTGGCACTGATGTAACATGTAGTCTCTGCTGCCCAGTTATACAAACATTCCTCCTTGGCTCCCTCACTGTCCCCCAAAAGGAGGATGGTGGAATGCAGATAGGCAGCTTCAGCCTATAGTCCACCAGGTTCACATTCAGTTGGGCTTGGGGATACAGCTACAAAAGAGATGTTCACTTGCGTAATATTATCCATTTTTGTCGACAGATTGGTGACCCAGAACTCATAAATTTAATACGAAGGAAAGTTCGCTTAAATCAGCCATATGCAGGTGTCTTCTTAACTAAAAATGAAAGGTGAGTATGTTAACCAATTATGTCTATTTACCATTTGTAGCTTTAGGTATATGTAAGTGTTTTTTTTTTTTTTTTTTTATAAATATATACCGACTCTGGGCATAGGCTTCACAGCTATCAAGGCCCAGCAGTCCTCCTACATTCCACACACCTGTACATGTCACCACTTCAGTGCTAACACCCGCTGTCCATATTGAATACAGGCTAGGGCTGTCATACAGGACTGGTGTATTAGTAGTAGCGGGGGTAATTTTACGACATCGGCGGGTCTTCTGGTAGATCAGTAAAGCTTGATTAAACGAAATTCAAATCCTTAAACTGTTCTCTGCCCCAGCGAGGATTTGAACCTGGGTCCGTTAGGACTGCAAGCAACCTCTCTACCGAGGTTTGAAGGCACTTTATTTATAAGACATTCTTTGGAACGTGGCAATCCCTTGATTTTTTTTTCCCCCTCTCTCTCTCCTCCATCTGAATGAGAGTGAAGGTGTGAGGAGGCATGGCAGGCCAGGAAGAAGGTGAATAAATATGGTAAGTGAATGTTTGAGAAAGCAAGGCATGGAGGGTGATGTGGGAAGGAAACCGACAGCAGATCAATCTGATTGAAAGAACTTT
This sequence comes from Birgus latro, assembly GCA_018397915.1. Taxonomy (NCBI): domain Eukaryota; kingdom Metazoa; phylum Arthropoda; class Malacostraca; order Decapoda; family Coenobitidae; genus Birgus; species Birgus latro. Next base: position 6,719 of record JAGKTI010005964.1, read on the forward strand.
ATGTAGAGGAATGTATGATGAGTTTGGCACTGCTGTGTTTGCCCTTTGAAGTGATAATTGCTGGATTGACTGTAGTTAATTGGTAATATGAAGCACATAAGTGTGGATGTTTAAGCCTGGAAGGTGGAGTAAGAAAGGATCCAGGGGGCTTAAATGGTGAGTGAATAACTTTTTTTTTTCTTTTTCTTTTTATTTTTTTTCTCCAGGATTCTGCCACACCATCTGTAGGTGGGAAAAGAGATCTGGATAATGATGATGATGATGATTTATCTTTGGTCCACACTTCAAAATACAAATATCTGTCTACCCATCTATTCCCTGATGCTTTAATCCCATAAGAGGTGGCGTCAAATAAACCACCTCCATGTCATCCTGTCCCTTGCTGTTTTGCTGCCTTCCTCCCCAACTTACACCTTGCTCTCTCATTCACCTCTCTACTTCATCCCTCGATGTCATCATCGGACAGAAACAGCAGTAGTAAAAACACCACCACCAAGAACATTATACTGTAATTTCACCCCCTTTCCTCTCTCCATCCCCTCTCCTCTGACAGTGAAGAGCGAGAGGTGGTGAGCAACCTGAGTGAGCTACACCCAGTGGGCACATTTGTCCAGATCCATGAGCTGCAGGACATGGGGGACAAGTTGCGTATGATAGTGATGGCCCACCGTCGCATCAGCATCACAGAGGTCCTCAGAGATGACCCACTTGAGGAGGAGGCAGAGCTGGCTAAGTCTGGCAGAGGTTAGTTGTTAGGTAAAAATGGTATAGTAACTTAAGTAATATCAGAATTAGAATTACAATAGGCCTTAATTCTCACTCTCTCACATTTACTTATACCCCCTCACACTGACTCCATCATTCCTGTTCATGATTATGGTTATAGGAAATGAAGTTAAGAGAGTATGGGCAGGTTAGGAAGGGTGAGAGTTGTTGAGGATAACCTAATTTGAAATGTACCATACCTAAAGAGGAAGAATAAGTTATAAGTAGGATCAGTATTACAGTTAAACCAATGTTCAGATATGACACATTTCATCGTTAGGGCTCATGCTTAAAGGAAAGAATGCCGTGATCATCAACAGTGTTTAGAGAAGTATCCGAGGTGAGAGTTGTTGAGGATAATCTAATTTGAAATGTACCATACCTAAAGAGGAAGAATAAGTTATCAGCAGGATCAGTATTACAGTAAACCAACGTTCAGATATGACACATTTCATTGTTAGGGCTCATGCTTAAAGGAAAGAATGCCGTGATCATCAACAGTGTTTAGAGAAGTATCCGAGGACAGCTTCATAGAAATACTGAATAAATGGTACAGATATATCATCATTTGTCTGATGTTTATATACTGGTATCTGGCCTTCCAGTAGTGTCATGTTCTTTTTTTTTAACATGCCTAGCTTATAGCTGCTACAAGTTTGTCTGAAAGATTTGGTAATGTGAAATTATGAAGGATATGGGTCATAGGATCTGCAAAAACAGTGGAATGACACTTTAGTCCAGTCCAGATTAGAATTACACTTGGCCATAACTCTCACCCCTCCTCATGAGCTCATACTCCCTCACTCTGACTCCATCACCTCTAACTGTAATTTGGAATGGACACTACATACAGGTGATGGAACTGCATTGAGGAATTGTGGAGAGATGAACAAGTGTGTGAGTCACAACCCACCGTAATTTTAATTGGAATGGGTCATAATGTTGTAGGGTGAAAATGAATGGAATATTTGCCATTGTCGTAGATGTGAAATCAGTTGGCTTAAATTTTTTTTTCTGCAACAGCCAACGTAGAAGTCCACCTTCCTCCTTTTGACTCCCCCATCACTGTCTCTATGGAGGACAAGTCTGGAACTGATGACAAGGCACGAGGAAGAAAACAGCACAGAGTACAGAAGAGAAAGAAAGATGCAGAAACGGTAAGTTATGAAGATTTGCCTCATGTTCAATTTAGGGTGTTGTTTAGAGTTGTGAATGAGCAGTAATGACTATTTTTTTTTAATCTTTTTACCCAGCCTGTGATTTGATGATAGTATTTGAAGTTTGCTTTATATTTAGCATTGAAATTCACTTGATTTTTTGTGGGGTAGACTTACAGTATGCTTGGAGTTTTGTAATTCAAGTAAAGTTTTAATGGTCTTTTGAGCTGTGGTGAAGTGTGGTATCAAGTGAACTTCTGTTGATGTATAATGCATAGAGCAGGAAGTTCATTCATACTCTTCTCTAACTTAAGTACATTTCCATACATTGTCACTGAGTTTGGTTTTTATGAAATTGATGATATTCACTTGGCACTATTCTGCTTTAAATAGTTCAGTGAGAGGTGCATCCTGTGGCATGTGAATACTGTGCCAATTTTGTTTGGTGCCTTATACTATTCTCTTTATTTTATCATCATGTGCTTTCCTTTTTTATAGTTTTATTATTGTGTGCAAACCATTGCAGACAGTCTATAATTCCTCACAGCAGACACTTTCAAAGAAACTGTAAGTCTTTACGGCAGTTGGTTTGAGACAGTCTCTGTTCTTCACATCAAATGGTTTATAACAGTTAATAATTATTCACCAGGAAACCATTTACTACGCTGTGTGGTAACCACATAACCAAATTTTGGCGCCTGGTGGTTTAGTGGGTATTTATGGCGCTCCAGTCGGATTGAGCTGGTGAAGGTTTATATCCAAGGGGTGGTTGAGGTTTATTGCTTGCGTAATGCCACTCAGGGATGAGTGAGGCTGGTCACTCTCATCTTATATGTCAGGACCAACTTGCCTGGCACCGGGCTCCTGCGCTGCTCTGTGGGGCGATGTGGGATTGGATGATGGATGGATGGAATAATTATTCACAGCAAATGATTTCAAGCAGTATAGTTCTTCACAGAAGTCAGTTTGAGACAGTCTCTAATTCCCCACAGCAAATGGTTTCAAGTGGTCTGTAATTCCCCTGAGCAGACAGTTTTAAGCAGTCTATAATTCCCCACAGCAAGTGGTTTCAAGTGGTCTCTAATTCTCCTGAGGAGACCATTTCAGACAATCTATAATTTCCCATAGCAAACGGTTTCAAGTGGTCTGTAAATTTCCTAAGCTGGTAGTTTCAAGCAATGTATAATTCCCCACAGCAAACCGAAGATGTAGCGAGTGAGAGCACTGTCCCTCCCCAGCAAGTCCCTGCCCGTGTTCTCATGGTCAAGGTTGAAAATGTTACCCATGAAAAATTCCAGACCACTGAGGAACTGAAGGTTGGTGTGTGCATTGTTGTTTTTCATCTTGTTTCTTCATCCTTGGTTTTGAGTAGTAGATGTTTTGTGTGTGTGTTTGTGTTCCATTGCAGTGTTTCTGTGTCATAAGCATTGTCAGTCTGTTATTTTGTCACATTTGTTTGGGATAGTTGATATTTCTCAAGTGATTTTGGTGACAGACTGAGTACTTGATTGATAAATTATCCCTCCTTTATTCCGCTAAGAACACCAGGTGTATGAAAGAGCAGAAAACCTCAGCTGAACTCCTTGAATCCAGGTGGTGTCCCCTTCGTTTATTCTTACTGCCACCAAACTGTTATATTTAAGTTAGAAAAAGCCTCTTGTACTGAAGGAGTTTATTAAAGCTATATCTGACCCCTCCAGTTCCAGAAGTTCATCCTAAATTGAGTAAAAATCATCAGAAGATGGTAAGAATAAAATGAAAAAGACATCCCTGGGTTTAGTAGGCTAATCATCATCATACCCATTGTACTACAGTACCCATAGCTCATCACATGATGCCTGCCGTACCACTGATCATTGCCTCAGCCTGTCATGCCTGCACCTCTTGGACCACCCTCACCTTTTTTCCCCATCTAGAGTGCATGGAATTTCCAAGAGGAACATTACTTCCATGAATGTCACCCCTTATACAGTGCACATATTCATATTCATAGGATGCATGCTTTTTTTACCTACTCCTTTCAACCCACCTCTTCCTCGTCAGTGTTACTGGGGAAGTTTATATTTATGATCCAGCACTGTTCCAACCCATCATGCTCAGTCCTCTGTGTCCACACTAACCATTTAAGCTCAAATGCAGTGAACAGCTTAATGGTGAATTTACAACACCCATCATATGAGAGTATTCTCAGTATTCATGCCCCATAATCCACCTCAGTCCTTGTTCATCCTGCACACTCCCTGTCACTAACCCCACCCAGACTAGTAGACGTGAATAAAAGTGTCATAAACCTAATGTTTGTCATCCTCTTTGTATGCATGATCTGAAATGATTCTTAGTGACCAGAGTGTCTCTGATGGACCTTACTTGACTTAAAAGAACCTATCGGTCTATAGCCAGAGGCTTTAATCTCTGGAGTGGCTACAAACCAATTTCTTCCATGCTACGCAGTCCTCTGCCATCAGGCTACCTTTCCCCTAACTCATTCCATCATCTTTCATATATCTCTCCACCTCATTCCTCCAGCACATTCTTTGAAGGACATAAATGGCCGTAATTAGGCCTAACTTGATCTGATTGGGTCATAGTTGAAATGAACTATAATGAGAAGATTAAATTTAAGTTGACTTGAATGGATGTGATTTTACCTGAAGCTTCCTGAATGGATATGAAGCTGCGTGAGAGGCTGAGCAAGGATTTCAAAGGCTTGAATACTGTGTGAAAGTTGGTGTGGCCCATTTCACAAAGGGTGCTGTTCAGTACTGGTAGTTCTACTTTAGTGCTTTCTTACAGTTTCTGGATCGTACCTTACCCCATCTCTTCATTTGGAAGTAGAATTGAGATGGTGGTGATGATGATGATGATGTTGATACATTTCTGCAGGATTAGATTAACTGTTACAGGGGTAAACAGCTTGTCACTTTCACCTTGAAAGTATAGACAGTAGCCAAGCCCTGGGCCCCCTGTGCTTCTGATTGTGGTTGATGAATACTGAATGGTTTTTATATGACTTCAGATCAAGAAAACTGCATGTTTACTGTGTTAATCAAATGAACTGTATGACCATGGTACCATTGATCATATGGTCTGAAAGCTAAGCGCCAAAACTAACTGTACTTCTCAGCAGCTGCTGGACTCGTTGGGGAAAAAAGATATCTCAGATTTGTAACAATGTGTGATCCTAACTTGGTTTTTGACTATTTATGTTTGGCTAATTGTTTCCTACCTGGAACTGATGATTGGTTGGTTAGGTAAGACTTGACTCTGATGGTAGTACCTTGGGGTTCATGGTAGCCATCCATGCACTAACTGTAATGTTAATAATATGTATCCTTGTGTAGGCACTGACACAAGAAATCATCAAGACGATCCGCGACATCATTGCCCTGAATCCACTGTACCGTGAGAGTGTGCAGCAGATCATACAGCATGGACAGCGTGTGGTGGACAACCCTGTGTACCTGGCTGACCTGGCTGGATCCCTCACCACTGCTGCACCATCAGAGCTTCAGCAGTTACTTGAGGAGCGCAAGGTTGGTGAAGTTTGGTTAGTGGTTACCAGAGGAGCTTGGTGTTGGTGGGATCCGGGCAGATCAGATCAATATTTGCTTGAGAAGTGCAGTGTTCTTTGGGTTAAATTGGGTTGGGTTAGGTTAGGTTAGCAGTTACTTGAGCACAATGCTTGTGAGGTTTGGTTGGGTTGGGTTAGGCTTGGTTGGTCAGTCAGGTTTGATAGGTCAGGTCAGGTCAGGTTTGGTCATAAAGTCAGGTCAGCTGTTTAAGGAGTGCAACGTTGTTGTGGTTTGGGGACTATTTATAAGTGTCTTGAGCTGAAGTTATGCATAATTTTTGTTTGTTTGTTTGTTTTTTTACATAGCAAATTTTCCTACATGCCAAAATTTCTTCGATTAAACAAAATGGTTGGTTGTAGCCTGAATAAAATATCAAATGTAACATTCACAGTCAAAGGGTCAAATTGTCCACTGCTGGCATGAATAGAACACAAAATGCATCACCAAATTGAAGGGGTGAGTTTGGCTTGCTCAGAATTTTTTAACTTTATGTATAATACAGTATCTTATCTCTTACTTCTGTACTTTCTCTTAGTTTTTCTAGTTCATGCTTAACTCCATTGTTTAGTGGGAAAATATTAAAAAATGCAAGAGGTATTTTTCATTTTATTCTAGCTGACTAAATCACTCATGTCATTGCTGGAGAGGGATGCTTTTCTGTGATGGCAATGCTCTAACAATGAGATTCTGTTGCCCAGTATTATAAATGTCCATTATCCCCTTCCCATCTCCCAGAAGGAGGATGGTGGACTTCAGTAGAAGGCCAGGTTCAGTCTGCAGTCTGCTGAGTTCATGTCCAGATTAACCTGTAACCACAATAACAACCACAACAAACAACAAGATCATTAAGACATGATTATGTGTCAGGGATATGTTGCAGAATATCACAGTTTGTTTATTCATACATTTATTGTAAGTTGGACAAAACTGGTATATCAGATTTGTAGATATCAGTGGAACTTTGATAGGCAGTAGAAAGTCTTTATGTAATTTACTATAGACTTATGCTGGAAAATGGGTGCATTTACATGGTGGCACAGATATAATCAGGCAGATCCGCTGACCCATTACACAAACGTCTCAACTCCCATTCCATTCCCCCAAAAGGAGGATGGTGCACTGCACTATGACATTTTTCTGTTTTAATCTTGCTATATCCAGACAGTTTTTTTCAGCTAGAGAATTTCAAACTCATTGAATATTGTGGGAAGTTTGCATGAATTTGAATTCTTTAAGTGCTTGCTCACAACGTTGTGGGACGAAGATCTAGAAGGACCTGTGTCCCAATTTGGTATTTTGAGGGCAGTTCAGATAAAAATGTGATGATTATGATGATGATGATGATGGTGATAATGATGAAAATCTTCCCCAGATTCCAGCTCGTCTTTTGCTGGCATTGTCATTGCTGAAGAAGGAGTATGAACTAAGTAAACTTCAGGCATCTATTGCAAAGGTGAGTATATTGTGGTGCAAACCATTCTGGTTGAGTGAAGTCTTTTTTTTTTTAATGCAATATTATCTTTCTTAGTAGAGTCTGCTTGGCCATAGAGGAAGAAAGTATTTCCATTGATTTTCAGGCTGAAAACAACATTGATATTTATTTACTTCATGGTGGTTGAACTTAGCCTCAGAACAGGCAGTCCCAACTATGTAAGACAAGCTTAGAGAACACTGGATATCATTGTAATATAACCAATTACCTGTAAGACACAGAGATATTAGTTTATCATAGACTTCTATGTTAACTGTTTTTTAGATCTAGTCCCCTAATTTACCAAACATTATGTATGCAACTGGCCAACTTTGGAATTGTCTTCATTAGTCTGTCATTCCGTTAATCTATGACCTCTAGTCTTTTAAACACAGTGTGTTCTTCTTAATTATTTTTATTGACTTCAGATGATGTTATTCAGTTCAGTGTAGACTGTTTGCACTGGAGGGGTTTGATGTAGCCATCTTTAACCCCATTCACTACTAGGTGCTCTCCAAAACTGAATAAAATAAATTGATGATACCAGTAACAAAATGCAAAAGGCACCATTAAAAGAAAGGTCTTTCCATGGGAACTCTCCAGATTGTGTGAACAAATGTTTCTATGGTAGAATAATTATGCCTCATAATGAATTTGTGATGTGGACCCTCTGACATAGTTTCATTATGATGGGTATAATTTTTCCTTTTGAACAGTTCTTGTCACTGTGAAATTATGACTCCCTGCTATATATTATTGCTGTGGCTCTGGACTCAGCTGTACAGTTGCAGACAGAGATTCTTTCATTATGAATAATAACATACCACTGAGCATTGACTTTTGAAACCGAGTGATATGGAGTCCAGTGAACTTTTCAGACTATAGGTGATCCTTGTTAAAAACCAGGAACATATTTGAAAGTATCACACCATAAATTTGTTGTTGTAAAATAAGGAAACTGGTAGATCAACTTTACATGTGTCAGTGGAACTATACAGTAATTGGCAATATTTCTGTAATTACCGAGGAATTAAGCCAAATGCACCTAGAAAAGGCAGCATATATCACAGGCTTGTTGCATTATGTAGGAGCTTTATAGTTGATCATCTAAAAGTGTATCAGTATTATATACTGTCTGCAACTGTATATGCCTTACAGTAAGGCCTCATTTCACTTGCTTTCACGAAACATTTTTTTTTTTCTTACACTAAAGCTGTTACATTCATAGGAATAGTTTTCACATAGCATTGTGTTATATAGTTAAGGGTCACATTTGATAATGTTCAAACTGTCAAAATTATTGCTTATTTCTTTAAAATTTATGTAGACTAACATTTAGTACAGCTGATCACACCGTTTGATATATTTTGATACTTTTTTCCATCCTTAAATAGGAGTTATAGTATTTGAGAAAATAATGTTTCTTGCTGGAAAAATCCTCATTTCAAGGAATTTTCTCCTTATGTATGTTGTTTCAGCTAACACATCTGTGTTAAGTGAGGAATTATTTTATAGTTAACTGAGTGTTATTTTGCAGGAGGTGGAGGAGAAGGTGCGGTCCCAACACAGGAAGTACATGTTGCAGGAGCAGCTCAAGGTCATCAAGAAGGAACTTGGCATTGAAAAGGAGGACAAGGATGCTATTGAAGAGAAGTTCAGGGCCAGGCTAAAGGTTTGGTGAATGTTGTGATTTGTATTTACTGATCTTAAATTATAATGCTGGTTACATTTCATATTTTTTTTTACCTGAATACAGTATCAGTTAGAAGGATTGAATGATTGACTATGCAGTTTGTATTTCCAACTTCATTTTTTTTTTTTCCTGCTTTGCTGTTTTCCTACTACTATTTTTGGATGCTGTCATTCGTGTATTGATAATGGGAATTTGGTTATGTCAATAATAATGATAATTTCCCCAGAGTGGGAAAGGAGGTCTGGATGATGATAATGAAAACAGTATTAATGTAATAAGCACATGCACTGGGCACTGTGTTGCTACTACTACTCTGTTTCGTGCTCCTACTTCTGGTTACTATCCATGTAATGAATCAGTGAGAAGTAAGAGGTTTGGAGATGGAGGAGAATGGAAGAAAGAAAATACTGTATGTCTCGTATGCAATACAGTTTAGTCGTCTGATGAATCAGTGTTTTGTATTTCCAGGAAAAAATAGTACCTAAGGCAGTGCAGGATGTGATTGAAGAGGAGCTGAATAAACTAGGGTTCCTAGACAACCACTCATCAGAATTCAATGTGACACGGAACTACCTAGACTGGCTGACAATGCTTCCGTGGGGGATCACCTCAGAGGAGAACCTGGACTTGGCTCAGGCACGGCACATTCTAGATGAGGACCACTATGGCATGGAAGATGTCAAGAAGAGGATTTTAGGTAAAAGATTTAGGACTGTATTTTAAGTGGCATTGCAACCTTCTTAGTACATTTTTCTAAGTGAGTCATCATTCTTATTACACTTTGATATGGTTTTCTGTGTTAGCTGTAGAATTTTAGAACCAGCATAGTGTACCTTAGTAATGTACAGGAGGCAACAAAGGTCTATCTATCTATTGCCAGACGCCTCAATCCCGTAAGGGGTGGCCACAAACAAATCGCCTCCATGTCGCTTTGTCCCCCACCATTTCACTGCCCTGCTCCCAGCTCACACCCCTCTCCCTCATATACAAAGGTCTGATATGCATAGTAAATTGTGAAGGAAATGCTGTTGTGACAGTTTCCAGAGCCAGTTTCCACTTATAGTATTCCTTGCTGTTAATATGGTACATGGTAGCTGATATTTGGGCAGTGCAACCCTGTCTTTTAGCAAGAGATTTCTCTACTTCATTCAGACTGTAAGAATAATCCTGTATTTATTACATTTACTCTCTGCCCTAGTGTTAGAGAAGGGTGCCCTCAGAAGATGGCATTGACAACTGAGATGTAGTGATGCCCAGTTACACAAATGTCACTCAGCTCCCTTTTTATCCTGCCCCAAAAGGAGGATTATAGACTGCTGGAGAAGGGCTGTTTTAGCCTGCAGTCTACCATCTTTATGTCCAGGTGAATCTGGAGACACAACAATAACAACAGCTCTGTATCCTCAGAGTTCATCGCAGTAGCTCAGCTGCGAGGGACCACCCAGGGTAAGATCCTGTGCTTCCATGGTCCCCCAGGTGTTGGCAAGACCAGCATTGCTCGCTCCATCGCACGTGCTTTGAACAGAGAGGTTGGTACTATAATTAATGCTAGTGAGAAATTTATACGATCCCCTTATGGCTGTTCAAAAAAAAAGGGGGGAGGGGGATCTCCAGTAGGAGGAATTGGATATAAACTACATTAACTCCTTCACTATTTAATATCCGTCCCAGATTGATTGACATCATCTGTTGGTAACTAAAGTAAAATGAAAAAAGTGCATTTGGATTGAAGAGGTTAATTTCCATGCCCTCAGTACTTCAGGTTCAGTGTTGGTGGGATGACAGATGTGGCTGAAATCAAGGGTCACAGACGTACATATGTGGGGGCCATGCCAGGCAAACTTATTCAGGTGAGTGTTGTATCTTTGTGTATCTGTCTGTCTGTCTGTCTTATTTCACAGTGCCATTACTCCAGTGTATGAATTTAAGGTCCATTTATTGAAGTTTTATTACTGTTTGTTTAAAAAATAAAAAATTCCTTTACCGAGACATCGTGTGCAGTATACAGTTCAGTATTCCACAGCTGCCATACGATTATAATGTTTGTTAGATAATTTTCACTGTTAATAACTACCTGGAAAAATAAATTTGCAACCAATTTTTTTCTACTAGGAACACTTTGTCGCCTCTTCACCCATGTTAATCAGTTTTTTCCACTATTTTATCCATACACACAAAGCCTAATGAAGACCAAGACTGAGAGAAAGTTTATCTGTTGGTATTATTTTTAAAAACTTTTTTATTAATTTTCTTCCACCAAGTTTCTACATTTACACAGTGCTTGTAGAAAACCCAGATTTAGAAAATGTTTATCTGGTGGTAGTACTCCTCTTAATTTCTGCACCCATTTTATTCCCCCCTCCCCCTTTAACATATACTCATATACCGGTACCCAGTGCTTGAAGAAAACCAAGACTGAAAACCCCGTAGTGCTGATAGATGAAGTGGACAAGATCGGACGAGGGTACCAGGGGGACCCCTCAGCTGCCCTCCTGGAGCTGCTCGATCCAGAACAGAATGTTAACTTCCTCGACCACTACCTGGATGTTAATGTTGATCTATCGAAGGTGAGGGACAGGAGCAACTGAATTTATCCTTAGGACTCTCAGCCACATAAACACTTCTATGCACTTCTTTTAACTGCACTAAGAGTGAGATTCATAGTGACTACAATGTCTCTGTTATGAATTTTAGCTACTTCAAGGTTTGTCTGTTGTGAAAACACTGTATATAATTTAGGTAGCAGCCGTGGCTCAGTGGGTTAGAGCGCTCCGCTCTGGCCGTAGGGTCGGAGGATCGAATCCACCCAAGGGTCATTGGTAGACATCAGGAAGGGCATCCGGTCATAATATGCAGCACGCTCCAATCCAAAAAGGCCGACGCATGCAAGCATGTTGCAGCCTTCAAAAACAAAAACGAAAACGAAAACCTGATCTGTTTATGATTAGTGTAAGTTTTGCGTCCATCTCATTTGATATAGGTTGTAGTGAAACCAAATTTTGGCGCCTGGTGGTATAGTGGGTAATTACGGCACTCCAATCAGATTGAGCCATTGAAGGTTTATATCCAAGGGATGGTTGGGGTTTATTGCTCATATAATGCCTCTCAGGGATGAGTGAGGCTGGTCACTTTCATCTTAAATGTCAGGACCAACTTGCCTAGCCCTGGGCTCCTACGCTCCTCTGTGGGGCAACATAGGATTGGGTAATGGATGGATGGATGGAATTTATATCCTCATGGAATATACAGGATATGCCCATCCATATCTGAAAGTTTTGGGTATGATGATATCTGTGTTTTATTCTTTCCACTGTATACCAATAACGACCAGACAGTCAATCTCACATTACCCTCCATGAGACAAAGGGCTTCAAGAGTGGGTTGTTGTTGTCCAGTATATTTATGGGTAGATGACCAGCCTACTTCCCTTGATGGCATTACATGGTTGAGAAACGTATGTCCACCTCTTGGGGATCAAAACTAGGCAGGTCAGAGCCAGCGGTGACTTAAACACTGTTGTTGAAGTTCTAGAAGTAACTGATGTTTTTTGTCACGTAAAACTCCACCAGGTGCATAGATTGGTCTCCCAGCCATAAATGTTCTTGATGGCATTAGCCCTTTCTCAAGCTGTTATGCTTCAGAGGGGGCAAAATGGGATAGGCTGTACACTGTATGATTTATCCATTTTGTTTTCCTTAGGTGCTGTTCATCTGTACTGCCAATGTTCTTGACACAATACCTGAGCCTCTGAGGGACCGTATGGAGATGATTGATGTGTCTGGCTATGTTGCTGAGGAGAAGATGGCCATTGCAAAAACATACCTCATCCCTACAGCCCGGACTCTCTGTGGTATTGACGAGACAAAGGTAAAATCTGAGTGAGAGATTAGGTTTGGTTAGATTAAAGTTAGTTTGTGTTATGGAGTGTTATGCAGAGGGATGCTGTTCTGTGGTGACATCATTGTGACTGGGTTGTGGAGCTGCCTGGTTATACAGACATCCCTCAAGCCCCTCCCTTTTCCCCAAGAGGAGGAGGTTGGACTGCATAAGAAAGGCATCTTTGGCCACCAGTCCAACAGGTTCATGTTCAGAGCTTTGGATTGCAACTACTGCCACTACCTTACTAAATATAGGAGTTATCCAGGTGGTGACAGTGGTCTACCTTAGTTACCATCTAATTTGATAACATTCCCAGATATTCCTAACCTGGCAGAATGTCACATTCTCAAAAATGCTTGATTTACATTGCAAGAGCTCTTGTGATTCCCTAAATATTCTTGTTAGTGCATGCTTCCTCACAGAAACTATCTTCTACATTTATGCTTTTCTCTTTTCTCAGTATTGTACGTATCCCTTTTTATTTGTGGGATATGGGGTAGGATGATGATGAAGAAAGTGTATTTTACCCTACCATATTTTCACACTTCTTCACCTCATTGAACATAGGGAATTGTTCTTGGATGATGATAATAATTTTCATATTCCTTTACTTGGATCCTACCCACCCTATTCAATATACAGTAGTCAGAAATTAGATTAGGATGATGATGAGAGTCATGAGCAGCATCTCTTCTCATCTTTTAATTACAGTTATCATTACAAGACACGGCCATTGACAAACTTATCCGCCACTATTGTCGAGAGTCAGGCGTACGCAACCTTCAGAAGCACATAGAGCGAATCATGAGGCGTGCAGCATACACCATTGCCAGCGGGGAGAGCCAGGCGGTGGAGGTGGCAGAGGAGAACCTTGAGACATTTGTGGGCAAGGCCAAGTTTAGTCATGATCGGATGTACGAGGAGACACCACCAGGGGTCGTTATGGGACTTGCATGGACGGCTATGGGTGAGTAATTATGCCCCTTCCCTCTATACACAGAAAGGCTGTAAATTGGTGCCATTTCTGACATAAAAGAGAAAGAAAATACTGACGGGCATTAATTTTTAAACTCATTTTTCTTTTTTCACTACTATCTTCTCAGTACACCTTAATACCACAGTTCACATAATTCAGATTTGTTTCGATATTTTAGTTAAGACCATCATTCCAGGAGGTACAACTCTGGGAGTGATGTGGGGCCAAGGCCCTGTAGCTGGCCTTGTGCAACACTCCCAAGTAAGAAACTCAACCACATTTACCAAGTAGTCACAGTCTGGGCTGAGACTACTACTCATACATATTTCCTATAAACAGCTATTCTTTGGGGACTATGCCTCCTCCATTTTCCGTGTGTCATGCTGTGTGATCCTGACAAGGTGTGGTCTGTCCTAGGAAGGTGGCTGCATGCTTTTGGTCAGTGGGTCCACTCAGCCAGACAGAGCGGGATAGAGCAACATACAAAAATGTTCAGGACTTGGTGCACTGGAGTATTCCTAACTGCTCGAGTACAGTGATGCTGTGGTTTAGAGCATTTTGTAGTCCACCCAACTATTGCAGTATTGTATTCACCTTCTGAACCAACAAGCTAATCCCAGGTGACTGCTTATTTATGTACTGTATGGCGAGTGAGGAATGCACTAATTATGTTGTTATACTTTTGGTATTGGCATAATGTACTTTTTGTGTATTGTATTTTATTTTCTCATTTCTTCTCACCCTCATGTGATTCTAGTTATGTATATGGCTTACTGTCGTACCATCTTCCTTGTTACAACCTCAGGTCCCTCCCTGTCCCTTGAACGGAGGAGGATGGACTGCAAGAAAGTTGGCAACTTCAGCCTGCAGCCCACTTGTTTCTTATCCAGATAACCTTTAGGCCATGATACCTATAACAACAGCAGCAACTTTCATATTTGCAGTTACCTCTTTCCTATTCACCTATCTCATTTTCTATCTCATTTGTATCCACATATCTCACCTTGCCCACTCCTATCCACATTTCTCACCTTCCTGCTCACTCCTCTGTACATTTCTCACCTTCCTGCTCACTCTTCTGTACATTTCTCACCTTTCTGTCCACTCTTCTCAGTTTTTCTCACCTTCTTGCCCACTCGTATTCATATTTCTCACCATCTTCACTCCTATCCACCATTCTTACCTTTTTGCCATTCTACAGGTGGGTCAACTTTATATATTGAGACCGTAGCACGACGCCAGGAAGGAGACAAGGAGGGGAGCCTGGAGACAACTGGCCACCTGGGTGATGTCATGAAGGAGTCCACCCGCATCGCTCTCACCTTCGCGAAGCAGTTCATCGTGCAACGCTTCCCAGACAACACTTCCCTTGATAAATCCACCATTCACCTCCATGTCCCAGAGGTACTTTTATTTTTGCTGGTTCTCCTGTTTTTGAGTACATCTGTCCCCCCCCCTCCTTATACCATCCTTAGGTGGATTTCTTTTTTTTCTCCCCCCCCCAGGAGACTTAGCAGTCCTTCTACATACCACACATTTTCACATGTCTCCATTTTGGCATTAATACTCATCATCAGTATATGATAAGGTTGTCTGTTTAGGACTGGCATGGGGATGGACTTTACAACAGTTATTGTAATGAAGATTTTCTTTGAACATTTGCTTCCAACTTGTTGAACAATCATTTAGGCCACCATTCCTGTTCAGAAAGTTTTTGCTGAGTAGAGTAAATTTATCAGAAGTTGCAAAGAATATAATGAAAAAGATATCATCCTAGTGAATGGATCAATCCCTTCCATACATTGCTTTTCCTTTTATATTTTTGAACCAGTTAGACAGTTGTATTCTAATTAATAGACTGCTCAGACTGTATGGTTTGAATAACAGTACGAAACCTGAGACCTCCATATGTCTTCATTATCGTGGTTTTAGGAATATTACCCCCTTCATTTTTTCCAGCCCAAGGCAACACCACTCAAGGATGATCTCCATGTAGTCATGACAAACGTAGTGCTTTTTTTATATTAAAGTAATCTTTATACCTTGTACGAAGTTGGGTGGCAAGCAAAGAACCATCAGATGGATGCCAGATGGTCTAGTGCTTAAGCCACAACTGGAATTGACCTATAAGGGTGTAGAACCAAGATGTATTTGAAGTTGCGTAGGGGAATCAACTTGTTAACCTTTGCATTGAATGTTTGGACTGAGTAGCTTAGCTCATGGCCTCTTAGCCCATGACAGGAATGATGGATTGGATGATGGGTCGATGAAAGCTGTTGGATGATACAGTTCACTGGAGGGTACTCTTCTGATAAACTACTTTTCAATGTACATACTACATTTATTACTGTGTTACAAAGATCATCTATTTTCCACCAAGGGAGCGACACCCAAGGATGGTCCGAGTGCTGGTGTGACAATTGTGACAGCATTGGTGTCACTTGCACGAGGCCAGCCAGTGCGGGAGAACCTGGCCATGACTGGAGAGGTATCGCTCACTGGGAAGGTATTACCCGTTGGAGGCATTAAGGAAAAGACTATTGCTGTGAGTATCATTGTCCATCCTACTTATCCCATTTGTTAGTGAAAAATAAGATGACTGAGCTGATGAGAGAAGGTATTACTATACTTACAAGAGGCATGAAGGAGAAAATGTTTTGTTTGAGCATCACTTGCCTATCCTTTTATATATACAGTATATATATATATATATATATAATGTATGTATATATGTCCGACTCTGAGCATAAGCTTCACAGCCTGTTCCCAAGGCCCAGTAGTCCTACATACCGTACACCTCCACATGTCACCACTTCGGTGCTTAACACCCATCGTCGATATTGAATACATGCAAGGGCTGTCTCATACAGGATGGGGGTATTGGTGTTAGCTGGGGCATTTTTATGACATGTCGGCAGGTCATCTTGTAGATCAGTAAAGTCTGCTTTGATGAAATTCAAATCCTTAAACTGTTCCCTGCTCCAGCCAGGATTTGAACCTGGGTCCATCAGGACTGCAGGTCACCTTTCTACCGACTCGGCCACCGCCTCCCCTGTTTGGTTGTGGAAAATATGATGACGGTGGTGATGGTGGTGCTGATGCTTGTTCATATAGATTACTACATGTTCTCATGTAATAAAGTGCAGTATACGTTAGTTTAGTATACCTCCTGTAGTAGTAGTAGAAGTCCTGTAATCCGAATGGCAGGGGACTGAGTGTATTAGAATAACTGTTTTTTTCAGACTATTGGGAGGGACCTCTGAAAACATTAGAAATATGTACATGACCATTAAATAAACACTTAATGATATGGGTTATGAAAATGGTATGGGTTATTGTTTTACTCACCAGAAATGCATAGAAGTGTAGCTGAATAATTGCAGGCAGGTATATCCAAGTCCAAGAGCAAGTCCAAGCCAGATAAATCCATCGATAAAGCACAGAGAAAAAATCCACATGATTCACTTAGTTTCCACTCAGTTCAGTCAACAGTACCTTATAGTAATTCACTTAATTTTCACACAATACACTTAATTTTATTACTGCACTTAAAATTATCTGCTGCCCCGAAAAATTTGGAGAATTGGGATATTTGGATTATTTTTGGTCGGATTGAAGGACTTTTACTGTTGTTGCTATAGTATAGTAGTACATCTGGTAGTGATGATTTAACAAGCAGTTTATATGAGGGCAGTTTCACCTAGATCATATAATCAGGGCAGGCCCAGCCATACAGACTTCATTAATGTACCAGCTTTTCTATAGCTGTGGGTCCCCCCCCCCTTTACTTCATACATCATTATTGTCAGTGCAGTGCTGTAGTCCTAGAAATATTACAGAAGTTTAACTATGTTTCTATTAATACTGAGTTACTGTATCAGATTGTGTGCTATTGTAATTCAGTACAGTACTGTTATCGCAGCTGCAGTGTAATCATTAACATTTTAAGCATTATCATGATTCACAGCACTTTATTCCATCTAATGCCGTGGTATTTTTGTCGTCTCTTAATGCTTAAAGGTTTGTAATAAACTCGATTAAAGTGTTTGGATGATTTAACTGGATAGCTCTATTAATGCAACTTTTCATCTTAAATGCTGCTGAGCAAATGATTTTTGTCAAATAAATTAATTAATTAATCAGCTTGGACCCTGTTGGAAGGACAGAAGTCAAGAGTGAGAGCAGTGGAAATGAGTTATTTGAGAGGAGCATGTGGAGTCACATGGAGAGACAGACTAACAAATTAGGAAGTGAAGGAGCATTGTGGTGTGGTTGAGGACGTGATGGGAAGCGTTAGGAGAAACACATTAAGGTGGTTTGGGCATGTGGAGAGGATGGAGAGTGAAAGACTGACGAGGAGAGTGTATATGAGTGAGGTGGAGGGGGCGAGAGGGAGGGGGAGGCCGAGGATGAGATGGAGGGATGGAGTGGAGAGGTACAGTATATGAGAGAGGGGGGTGTTAGTTGGGAGCGTGGTAGTGAAATGAGAGGGGACAGAGTGACATGGAGGCGATTTGTTTGTGGCCACCCCGTTCGGGATTGAGGCGTCTGGCAATAGATAGATAGATAGACTACTACTATCAATAATAATAATCTTGCCATATCCTCGGTGTGTTGATAGCCTAATCAGAGGCTTATAGTGAACATGCTTCACGTTGATCTTCAGCCACCTATTTCTGCTTTGTGCAGTTTATTTATTTCTCTAGGTACTGTTGATCGACTACTTTTATGCTTTCTGTTTTCTAAATCATGATCTTATCTGTTCTATATATTGGTGGAAAAGAAGGTTAGAATAATGGTAATGATGAGTGGTGATGATATATTTTTTTTCCCCCCAGGTGAATCATGTTGGATCTTTTACATACAGTAGGCGCGGTAAGTGTTGACGCCATCTTAAAAAAAGAAAACATTCTTGTGGTTAGCAAGGAGAAACAAATAAATTAACACTCACCATTGAATTTAGTATTTACTGGCATTCCCCTTCACCTTTATTATCTTCTTAAGGCGTCTGGGGAGACTGATGGCGCAGTTTTGCAGAACAGACGGGCTAAAACTGCTCCATGGTACAGCCTCAAGTTTAGGCAAAGATGATGTGTCCATACTACGCAGCTGCCGCTTCATGTGCGCCCATAAATTCTCAATGGGATTGATATCTGGGCTATTTCCTGGCCAATCTCGAATAAAGGGAACCTCACAGTCTGTTAGCCACTGTTTCACTGACTTTGCAACATGTGCAGGGGCAGAATCTTGCATAAATACTCTTGCCTTGGTTTTATCAAAAGAGTCACTTAAAACATCACATAAGAGCTCCAAATAATTGTTCTGGTTCACTTTTTCATTTGCAGGTAGAATTACCAACCTACCAACACCATAATATGTAAAGCAGCCCCAAGCCATGAGTGAGGCTGGGTATTTAACAAACTTGGAAGTGTACATAAGATCCAGGGGGTCACTGCCTGGTTTGTGGTACACTCGTGATGAAGGGGTACCAGTGACAGTAAATGTTGACTCATCACTCCAGGCAAGATATTTCTTACAAAAATTTACTCTCTTTTTCTTCTGAAGTGCAGTTAGCAGTGGTTTTTTACGAGCACAAAAACTCCTGTAGCCCAGATCGTCATGCAACAGCTGCTGCACACTTCTGACAGACACATCTGCCAGCAACTGTGGGTTCTTTTCTTTTAAATCCCGTGCTGTTAGCCTTGGATCCTTGCTAACTTGCCTTGAGATCAGCTGACGGGTCCTGAAGGTTGTCTTACGAGGTCTCCCAGGCTTGGGAAGTGGAGTGGGAGGAATGGCCTCCCCACTGTCCTTGAACCGCTTCACCAGTCTCTGCACTGTCCTCAGTCTAACACCATCTGATTTGCAATAAATGGGAGTTTGTGGCCATCTTTGTATAAAGTAATCACTTCCACATGTTTGTCCTTGCTTGTGGTTACTTTAGGTATGATGAGAATGTGGTAAGTAACCAAGTAACTGTGTTATTTGAGTCAAAACATGCCCTCGTGGTGCATCACACACAGAGACAATCCTCCTCCTGTGGCTGCCCAAACATTACTGAGCCTGCTTCTGTGGTGCCAAACCTATCAGGCAGGGTTGCCAGCTCCCGTTGAAAAAGCGTCAGCTCATTTCGCATCACAGGGGAGGGTAGTATTGACCCTACTTCACTTAACGCGAAAAAGAATGACGTCGGCAAAAAAACGTCAATGCTTTCCGCGCCTACTGTATATTAGTGGAAAATAAGGTTAGAATAATGGTAACGATGAGTGATGATGGTGATTATTTTGTTATATTTTTCAGGCAAAGCGTGTTGGAGTAAACTGCATAATCCTTCCAGCAGAGAACAAAAAAGACTTTGGTGATCTCCCCACGTTTATAACTGATGGTCTTGAGGTACATTTTGCAGACCATTATGAGGATGTTTACAAGGTTGCTTTTTCAGAGTAAGTTTTATGTAGGAGATGGTGTACGTGTTTGACTACCATGTGTATTTTTCATTATACAGTATACAAGAATAAGATTATGGCAGGGTCACATTCAAAGTGGCTCAGCAGATTTCATAACACTTCTTCCTTTTTGATTTTGTCTGCATATTTCATCTAGGTATCCTCTTGTCTGTTTATGATGCAAGTTGTTGTTATTCGTTTGTTAATTTCTGAAAGCCCCAGCATGTGTCCATGTGTTTGCCTTGGTCACCTAATGGCGGCTCTCCATATACTATGTTCGAACTCTGGCAAGCTCTTTTCAGTCCCCTATCCCAGAGGTCACACTCTGTGCCCTTGTCCTGGTTCTCGTTTGCCTCTCACAACTCTGCCCTCAGCATTCACACCTCTCTCCCTCTGCACCCATTTGTCATCCTCCATCCTCTCCTCATAGCACAAGAGAATGTTCATGTGTAATATGTGAAATGAATCACCAAGAAAGAGATGGTATGATGCTTCTTGTGCCACTTTTGAATTTGGCCCTTTTGGATGAGATGAGGCAGCACTTTAACCCCTTTAGGTCCAATGACAAAGTTTTCATTTTCTTGCTCTTCCCAGATGATTTTATTTTCATTAGTATAGACTCAGAGAATTGGAGGGATTATATATATATTGTTATTGCTGCTAATTTCTTCACTGTTAGAGGTCCTTCAGAACTTGAATCAGATCATCTGGTGCTTGAAGGAAGATGATAAAAAAAAAAAATCGGTCAGACTGAAGGGGTTACTTCTGGTCACCGTTTTCATAATGCCATATACCTCACTGAGGACAGTAAAAAGTAAATTTTCACTGTATAATGTAGCTACGTAGAGAAGAGCAGTGTAGACTAACAATTGGGCTTTGTTGGATAAATAATTTGTATCCAAATTATTGATGGACAGGATTTTGTTGTTCATTAGTGACACAGGAGTACTGTAGACTAACAGCTTGGTTCTGTTAGATAATTGGCATCTTAACTCTTGGTATACAATCTAATGTTTCAGTAGCAACACATGTTGAATTATGAAAATGAAGTGATATGTCTAAGTTAATATTCAGCCAGTTCAATGCGAGAAGTCTTTCTTAAGTTCATTAAAATAATGTTGAAGTGATAAGAATAAATTGTAAAAAAAAAATATGCTGCCAGATTTCAGTGGGTTAATATCACAAAAGAAATCGAATAACTGTATCATCATCATCCTGTGGAAGTTCTGCTGTTGCTACTAAAGCTGTTTTGCCGGATCATCCCATTTGTGATTGTTAGTTTTATGGGAGTATTTGTGATATTTTAGAAAACTTCTCTGACATACCATGAGGATTGTCTTTATTGAATAGTTGGGTGGTTGTGATGACCAGAATGAAATAACACCCTGCCTAAACTAGATACATAAGTGCAAGCTGAATGTTTTGCGCCATCAATCAGACACTGTGCTGCTCAGTTATACAAATACCCTTCAGCATACTTACTGTCTTCTGAAAGAGGGATGTTTGACTGCAGAAGGAATGGGGTGGGAGGACTTCAACCAGCAGTCTGTTGGGTTCACATTTAGATGAATCTGTGGCAAAAGCTACTGCTGCTGTACTGCTAAGTAAAATCATCCAGTTAACTTTTTTTTTTTTTTTTTTTTTTTTAAATAAAGGTTTTGAGAGTGTGTGTTTAAAATAAGGTAAGAGTAAAGGAATTTTCAACATTTGAATTGTTACAAATTCATGTAAGCCAGCATACAATAATATGCTTCCTGCCATGAGAGAGTGTTTTGATACTGTTTCTTGGTTTTCTTTTATTTGCAGCACAAATACAGATATCTAGTATTCATAAGTACTTTCAACCTCTGGTGTCAGAATATGGTAAGTACAGTAACTCATTTACTGTATTATATTGAGTTCACTGGTTCAGGCCTGCAGTGTAGCTGTGAGTTGAGAACAATATTGGCAAGTTTAAAAGTACAGTAATTGCATTTTCTTCCAATTTTATTACTTTCCATATTTTCTTGATCCTACCTCACTCCATCTTTTGAGGAGATTAAGGGTCAGGGTAATAATGATACAAGGTTTTAATGTAGGTCCCAAAATATCAGTTACTTATTATTAGATTTTGACATTATATATTTACCATATATACTTTGAAACATATAATAATAACATGTTTGGTCAAGTATTGTGACTGAGTAGAGTCAGGGTAATCCATATGGTATAGTATTATTATTATTATTATTATTTTTATTTTATTTTATTTATTTTTTTGTAGTGTTAATTATTTTGATACTCTGCAGTTCTAGGGACTCTAATACTGTATGTTTAGAAATGTGCCAGTGAGATTATTTATTTTTACAGTAATTTGTAGTGATTATTGTAGACTGTAGTTGCTTGTAGATTGTTTTATTATACTAGTACTTTATTATTACATAAATACATGTTGTAGGGGATATAAATATGTATATAGATGTTTATTGTTATTGGTACAGAAATGACTAAGTATCATTGATGTGTTTTATATCATGTTTGAAAATATCGATTGTCTGGCCTTTATGATGATAAACATAGGGCAGATGCATTTATGTAAGTGATCTCTTATCCATCTGCCCAGTCTGCTTATCCAGTTTACACTGTGATTAACTATCTGCTATCATCTTTTTTTTTGGGGGGGGGTATGGTATTGCATAAAACATATCATACAGTATCTAGTAACTACTGTTACTAAAGGTAATTGAGAAAATATACAATGGCATCATGAATTTCCTCAGAAGTTAGAATGGGCAAAGCCTATAAAGTGAATCAGTTAATGGGCAACGCAGTTGGGTTGGAAGTGAATAGAATTCTGCCTGTGGAGTTTTTTCAGACGTTTTCTGGATAAATATATATTGGAGTCGTTGCATGTTGCTGCAGTTTAATCTCATGTGGCTTAGGTTGTTTCAAAATGGGTATGAAATATTTTTGGAAATTGGACACACTGCACCTCAAGTGAAGTCATTGGAAGTTTGGAGAGATGTTCTTGAAATATGAGGGGTCACGGTGGCTCAGAGGTAGAGCATCGAGCTCGGGACTGGGGAGTCGCGAGTTCGAGCCGCGCCCGGGACTGCCGTGCTGGGAGGGGTAGCGCCCTTCTGTTACCTAGCGGGGCTATATGATCTCATCGTAAGGTCTAGCTCGGGGGATTTTTTTTTAAATCATGAAATATGATCAATTTGTGGCTTATATTTACGTGATTTAGATCAGCTTGAACCACGTGTGAATTTGTGCCGAATTGCTTTATAACTCAGCGTGACAAAAGGATGGATTGTCTTGTTTAGTGGTGAGGTTTATTGGTGAAGAAGTCATACATGTATATGTATGAGATGTATTGCTTAAATGAATACAACAGACCCTGTGTTATATAGTGAAACTGGTATGCCATGAATCACTTATACAATGACAGGAAAGTTGGGATCTTTTTTTTTCAATATACAAAAGTATTTTCATATATATCATCATTATGATCCTGTATGAAACCTCACTGGTCAACATGCAATTGCTGTTTTTGCTTATATGTTCACTGACACACAACCATATAGTCTGTGATCACTGACACACAAGCGTACAGTCTATGATCACTGTCACACAAGCTTACAGTCATTGTTCCACAATGGCCGTTGAACTCGGTCGCCATTGGATGTGTTAGTGTTGATGTTTTAGTGTGGTTTTGAAGTTCTTGCAGCAAGTGAAGGGCAGTGAAGTGAAATAACGAGGCCTATCAGGTGAGGTGAGTTGGAAACTTGTTCTTAGACTTTGTTGGGTGGGAGATCCTTGGCCAGAAATGTATCCCCATTGAACCTTGTTATAATGAACTTGATATCTGATAAATCGTTAAAATGAGGGTGTGATGTGCTGCATTGTAGTAAATGATAGTTCATCATCATCATCATCATCTAATCCTGTGTTGCCCCATGAGGAGGGGATAGGCAAGTTGGTCCTGACTTTTAAGATGAGATTGACCAGCCTCACTCATCCCTGAATGGCATTACATGAGCAATAAACCCCAACCATCCCTTGGATATAAACCTGTACAGGCTTATTCCAATTGGAGCACCTTGATTACCAACTAAATCACCAGGCACCATAGTTTAATTTATAAAGGAAGAGGATGCCATATCCTATGCCTAAACATAAAAGTTTATAAACCCCCACCGACGGTCTTTGAATGATGCACATGACATACTGTACAGATATCAGAAGTACAGTTAACTGCTTCATCCTTAAGATGTTTTTTTCATTATATTCTTGCAAGTTTCAGACTATTTTATTCAACTTTGAGAAACTTTTCAAATTGGAGGTGGTAAACATTCCCTTCATTTACCTCTTCACTACAAGACCTCTAAATGCTGACTATAATTTTCTGGAGGTGCCAAGAGTAAGTCATTAAAATATGTCACCTGATTGAGGGGGATAATGTTTGCTATATTCTTTTGAAGTTGAAGGAAAAATATCATTTTGTTGAAAAGCAGTTCCTGGTACTATACTGTATACACTGGAACTGGTATTTCATCTCACATGAACTGCCAGCCAACCATTTATTTTTGTGGACCATGGAGATATGCAGGAGAAAGTTAAGATGGGAACCATGAGAAAATTATCAGTAATATCAGTAGGGATGATTGTGTATGGTGGTTTGTGACAAATGCATTGACACGTGTATATTGAAGGAAGTTTGGTGGCAAATGTTTGTATTGTAAAGTACTTTTACCCATATATTTTTCATAAGCATTGTAAATATAATACTGTACAATAAATCTCAGGAAAGGTACCCCGAATCTTACCCTTATCAAGCGCAAGGTAATGGCATCAGTATAATTTTTGGTTACTCATTATTTCTTTCAAGAAGGATGGTAGATGCTTGTACAGTAATTGTTATCAGAATATCAGTTCTGTCTTGCATTGATGCAGTTTTACATCATGAACTGCTGTCGTGATGAGGAGAGGTAGGCTGAGGTGGTTTGGACATGTGGAGAGGATGGGGGATGATAATTGGGTGCAGAAGGTGAGAAGTGTTAATATTGGGGGAGGGGTAGACCGAGAAAAACATGGGATGAGGTCATTAAGTGTGACCTCAGGATTAAGGGACTGGACAGGGAGGCTGCCAAAGATCAAGCAGCATGGAGAGCCACCATTAGGTGACAAAGGCCGATGCATGCAAGCATGTTGGAGCCTTCAAAAATGAACTATACTCATGAAGGAGTAAGTGTTGTATACCCTCTTTTTAGGAGATCTTGCTGGAATGGAACATGTAGCAGTTTGCTGCTGGAATCCTTCCTTGATGTTAGCCAAGGACCTTTCGCTGGAATAAAATATACAACCCTGTGGTCAGTAACGTGTGCTTTGACTTGCTAGGTCATGGAGGTTTTCTCTATGATTGAGTAAAATAGTAACTACCAATCCCATTTTATCTCCCCCCCCCCTTCTTCTTCAGAGCATAGTCTAAAAAAATAAGATAGAAGACTGACCCATATTCCTGGTAGTGTTTACGTGATAGAAAAACCTCCACCCAACCTCTACCCACCCCAGGGACTTGAGCTATAGCACATGGGCCACAAATATTCTAGTGTGAGAGCTGTACCACCATGCATTGTCTGGTGTGTACATTTTGAGTCATCTTATGCATTCAAACTTGGAAGTAGGCTACCAATCATGTCTGATGATCTAGTGATCCACCTGCCACACACCAACTTAAAACTGGTCCCCAACAAACCAGACATCAAAGAGGTGGGCTGCAGTCCCGACGGACCTAGGTTCAAATCCACGCTGGGGCAGGGAACAGTTTAAGGATTTGAATTTCATTAAATTAGGCTTTACTGATCTACCAGAAGACCCGCTGACATGTCGTAAAATTACCCCTGCTAAAACCAATACAGCGGTCCTGTATGAGACATCCCTAGCATGTATTCAGTATGGGCGGTGGGTGTTAGCACCGAAGTGGTGACATGTAGAGGTGTATGGTATGTAGGAGGACTGCTGGGCCTTGATAGCAGGCTGTGGAACCTATGCCCAGAGTCGGACACATAAAAAAAAAAAAAACACGATATGTGTTTTGGTACAATAGGGATATTGCCTTCTAAACTGGTGCAATAGCATTAGGGAGGGTGTTTTTGTGCCATGATGGTGAAACTGCAAGAACAATTATAGGTGTTGACAAATTTAAACTCTTCAGACTATTCCAAGCACCAACTGATTTTAAACTCAAGACCACACAGTCCCCAGCTCACTACTGTATCCACTTACTTACTTTTAAATATTTCATTGTATTAGAAAATCCTGTTTTTCTTACAGTATTGCACTTGACAAACATGCAGGTTTACCTGTATTCCATCTCAATAGGAAGAGATCTTGTTTTTCTGACTTCCTACTTCTTTCATATATCACCTGATGGTGAGGTTTCAGTTATAAGGGGATCTTCATTCTTCACTGTGGGGTTTGTGTTAATACCGTAACCAGAAAAACTGATCAACCATACTCTTTTCTTTTTCTTTTTTCTGTTAATACTGTTAACTGATAGATATGCTTGGATTCATGGTGTAGCCTCCATACAGGCATCAACGATTCATACGCAGAAGTAGCCCTTCATTCAGCCATAATTTAGCCCACTATCACAACAGAAGCATGGGGGCTTGGGGCTCAGCTACTCAGTCCAGACATTAAAGACAAGAGGGACCAGTTTCCTGCACCTATTATGTGAGCAATAAAGACTTATATGGACTACATCCAGTTAGAGCACTATGCATGATGGCAGTGGGCCCGACAAATTACTTCAGAACACAGCATGAAAGTGCACCTTTGATCACTATGTGTGCTTCTGAGAACTGTCCCATAAAGGGTATTCCAGAACATTTAAGAGTAGATGACTGGCATACAACCATGGTAGCATAATATGATAAAAAACTACCAACTATCTCTAGGCACTTTAAGCCCTTACACATGAGGCAAAAGCCGTGACTGCGACCATGTAACTGTTGCCTTTAACCACTAATATCTTGTGTACTGTATATGTACCTGTATTAGTCCGTATTAGGTGCACTACAAGACCAGATATTCTCAAGGCGAGTGTGATAGCCAGATTTAACATTTCCCCATGCTGGTGAAGTATAAATGGGGAAGTTATGCATGTGAAAGCTAAGTGTTGTAATGGCCATGTGTATATACCATTGATAGAACCAATAAGGTGTAAGCATGTGAAGGGGCATATTACCAACATCCACTAAATGTTTGCCACAGCTTGGGTTCTAATGATAGACTTACAGCACATGCATCACAAGCCAAGTACTCACTGGATGGGCCACCAAAATTGCTGTTGTTGCGCTCTTACCACACTGCCTCTTAATCCCATCTACTGATGATGTGAAAAAGGGTCCAAAAAGCAAGGGAAAAGGGAAAAAAACATGACAGTTGGAAAACTAATCAACAGCATTCTTAGTGAAATGGGCCACACACTTATTCACTCGCCTTTCATCCTGATCATTACTCCATCCTAATGATGAAGTGAAGAAGGATGCAGAAACAAGGAAAGAAAATGTACAAAGTGGAAGAACCAACAGCATGGCCAGTGGAATGGGCCACAAAATTATTCACATATCATTCGAGCCTTCAGAGTACTAGCTCCACCTCATAAACATAACACTGTCAAGTTTAAAAAAAGAGTGTCAATCCCATGTCATGAGCTGCTGCATAATTAATCCCACCATTTAAAATCCCTGTTCCTCGGGTTCAAGTTCCATACCTTGCCATCTCACATATTCATTTACCATTCCCATCCATCATCTTGGCTTACCACACCTCCCATCTTTAAGGATTTATAGTATTTTGTTTTATTGATTAACAGTAGAGAGAATGCAAAGCAGGATATTCTGTAAGAAATGAACATGCCACTACCTCAAGGATACGAAAAGAGCCAGTGTAGATGCATGATATATTTAAGCAGTATGACGTCTAAACGTAATATACCTAATAAGTTTAGTAAGTTTTAGTGATCTTTTTTAATAGTTGCTGCATAACTTGCATTATTCCAATTTTAAACTTGGCATTATGTTTTAACTGGTACGAGACAAGTACAGTATATTAAGCTAAGGGGAATTCTTTGTACTGTACAGTACTTCCTCATCCATTGACTCACTCATCCTTGTATTCCATCGTGGATGTAATGGGAGTGTTGTACTGGGAGGCGGTTAGCTCCCTAGAATTGGTACATGAGTTTATTGTTAAAATTAGTCATAACCCTATATGAACATTTCCCCAGCCATGTCACTTATCTTTATAGTCCATTATAAATGTTTTGGAAGCATTGTACTGGGAGATGGTTGGCCCTCTGGTGGAGGTATGTGGGTTTATCTTAAGCTTTGGTGAAGATCCTGTAAAAATGTACTACCGTACTTCGTCAGCCATCGTCAGTTGTCTTTGTCTGTCGTAGATCCTTGTCAAATACTTCCTCAGCCATGGAGTTGATCATCCTTGTGGTCCATCATAGAGATACTGGGAGCATTGTATTGGGAGACTCTTAGCCCTGTGGTGGTGGTGGGGGGTGGGAGCGGGGTTGAGGTTTGTGGCTAGCAAGGGCAGTCGTGCTTATCTCCAGTACAAACACCACCACTGCCAGTACTATTCCTGTACACTCCAGAGTAGAACAAAACAACATAAGAACATCGTGTGTGAAGCCATCCATCTATCATCTAGTCCTGTGTTGTCCCATGAGGAGCATAGGAGCCTGGGGCTTGGCAAATTGGTCCTGACATTTATGATGAGAGTGACCAGCCTCACTCATCCCTGAGTGGCATTATGTGAGCAATAAACCCCAACCACCCCTTGGATAGAAACCTGCACAGGCTCAGTCCAATTGGAGCACCATAATTGCCCACTAAACCACCAGGCACCATAATTTGGTAACACTTCCCAGCACTTTTACAACTACACCACAACATTTCTAAGGTTCCTCATTTTTCAGTCTCTCTATACAACTTCACATGCTCCTTTCAGATGACTCGTTTCCAATGCTGTCCTTCTTGGCATGCATCCTGTCAACTTAATTCAGACTTCATTTCCATACATTATTAGTGTTGGGATCACAATACTGCCAAGCAAAGACTTCTTCTATATTCACCTCCCTATTCTTTGTCACTGCCTTTGGTGTACCTGAAACATGCTATAACCTTTACTCACACATCATCTCCTAAACTCCCAGCCTTGCTCATCATATTACCCAGATGCTGTTGTCATTTTACCTTAACTTGGCCCAGATATTTGTCACATTTGCAACTTATTTCACATATCCTTATGTGGCAACACAGGATTAGATGATGATGATGATGAAATAGAACTAGATCTTACCTCCAGCATAGACTGAAAAAACGCCATAGAAGTCCCCTAATTCGAGTGGCCTGAGGATTGCCTCGGCAGTGGCTGAGACAGGCTTAAAGCACTCTGTAGAGTTGGATACTGCTTGATGGAGCAGGTGATTCAGGATGCCAAATTCCTTAAGTTGTGTCAATCTGGCACCGAGGGGGGAATTGTGAATAAGGTTGTACTGGGGTTAGTAAGGAGGCTTTAAATGCATTGTTGCACACGTGCATGCACACACACACACACACAGAAAAATAATGCATCCCATAACTCACATTCTGTTGACTTTTGGAATGAGGGGCGATTTCTTAGGAAAGGCAAGACAGATATTCATGGGAACCACACCTGCCGGTGTCACATATAGGTTGCAGTAGCCATCCTGTTGGGGAATTAAGAGCGTATCAGACTTGTGGGTGGATATTAGTCCATTTAATTGGGCATGCTGTTGATAGTTTTTTCACTTTTCCATGTAGTAGGAGGCAATTGCTGTGAATACCCCCAAGTACTACTAGTGTTGAGTCAATTTAATGCAACACCATATACTGTAATATTCTCCATAAGTAGTGAGAGAGCCTAACCTTATCCAGTTTATTATAACAAAATTGTTGTAACTCCATAAGTAGACACTGAGCCACACCTAACGTGACATAACCTCCATAAATTGTCACCACACCAAACCCGACCAAACTTAGCATAACCAAACCAAATTTGATGTAACAACTGATATACCTTTATATAATCTTGGGTTATTAAGGGAAAATTTGAGCAAAAAACCTGATGAACAACTGATGCTGTGCACTGGACTTTACTGCCTGCCAAAAGATATGTTCAGTATTACCTTATTTCAAAGCAAGCTTTTTGCCACATAATGTTTTACATCATGTGGCAGTGTATTCGTCAAGCATACAGCACCACAGCTGAGATTTTTAGGACAATACACCATTGCCCTTTCAGTCAGAACTTGTCCTGAATTCCACTAGCACTGCACCATTTCTCATCATATTCACAATTTGTCCAAGGTACCTTATGCTTACTTTCTCGTACAATGAGCAGTAGTCTAACCATATTAAGGTTGAAAGGTGGAAGTGCAGTTGAACAGGGAAACTGACAATTCTGTTCGTTCAGAGTAGTCTATGTGTTTATTGGCACTCATCACTGGGAGGTCCAAGACTCTCCCACTGCAGCTTCCTGTTCGTGTATTCCAGTACAGAATGAACCTTGATTGTTATGGGAAGCTTTTGTTTTACCCTGACCAGGTTTACATCTTTGACCTTCCAATCATCAGCTGGCAGTATTGTACAACTAACCTTGGTGAAAGCCTGATGCAGGATCTGTTGCATGCCACTTAATGAAGAAATCCCTGCATAGACCCCCATGTGAACATTCCTGATGGCACCATACACGTCTGAGCCCACAATACTCTGGTCTCTTAAACGTGTCAGCATGGAATCTTCTGAGAGCTGTTCAGTGGGAATAAGGGGCACAGAAAGTCTAGTTCATACCTTTATTGCCTAAGATTTTATGACACTTCTTGTCAGTGAGTAAGTAGGTACTGGCAAGTCCAGTGTAACACACAAGAAAATATTGAGAGAGACTGGGATGTGGGTGTTATAATTTTATGGGCTTAATACTGTAATTCTTCCCCAGAGATGCATCTGGCAGTTGGACTATTGGTGTGTGCATCCATCAGTGTTCCTGACTTGGTTCAGTGCTACTCTGGTGGACATTTAAGAGGGTGGAATAGTATGTGTTTCATGTGTCATCTCATGTTTGCACCATGTCACGGTTCCCACGTTGATGTGTACAGTACAGATTTTTTCACTCATCCATTGCAGCAAATTTTCATATGCATTTCTCATACTTGAATGAGTACAGTACACCTATTCACCCATGTCAGTTCTGTGCATGTTGGTCACTGCAGTACTATTATTATTTTTTTTAATGCAAGGAAGAAGGAACCAAAGGCCAAATATACCCCTATATTATAATAACTCTCTCACCCTCCTGTTATGTATCTTAGGTGAATAGAATATGTACACATAGTTTGGTTTTAGCTGGAATAGAAAGCTAGAGTTGTCCTGGAGACAAGAGGGTTATTGGTAATGGCAGTTACTCTCTAAGGCTCCTACAATGTAATCTCAGCAGAAAAAAAAGCATCTGCCATTTGCTGGAATAGAATACTAGAGCTCTTCCAACCATGAGAGGGTAAACTTTTCTCACCATCATCTCATGCTCGACCATGCTGCCCCTCAGTATAAACACGGGAATATCGCTGTCTGCCAGTTCCTCAAAGGTGTTAAAAGGAAGTGAGATTTTGGGCAGGATGAGCATAGCCTTGAGGTTAGAACGGTATATGGTAGCCAGGATGAAGGACCCCAGCAGCCATAGTCCCCCCACCACACGTACTACACTGGCCTGGGGTTCCCACGGTACCGCTGGGGTGGGAATGATGGTAGAATTAGCTTAATATAAATGTACAAAGATAACATATGCTTTGAACAGTAGCCTGTGGCAAAGATCAGGTAGAACAGCAGCCACAGTCCCACATTACAGGCCCTGGGGCTTCCATGGTACTAGTGTAGTGGGAAATTGTATATGAAATGTGGTGGCAATGATATCACCATTGTAGATGCAGAAAGTTAAGTTTGGAAGTATGGCCTTGAAGCTAAAACAGTATACAGTAGTCAGAATGAGGGACCCCCCAAACCACCGTCCCACCATCACATACAGGGTATACCATTCTGACCTAGGGATCCTATGGTACCGCTATGATGGGAAATGTGATATGAATAATATTCGAACCAGTGTTCATATAAAATAGTTAAAATATTAGTACATACCTTGAGACTTCTTTGTTTTACTGGACGTTTCAGTTTTCTATCCATTTATTCTTTATATTTGTAGGGCAGGTGGATGGGTATTGAAAGAGTGGTGGCCACTTGTACATTTTCTTGATTACTCGGCTGCAGAAAAATGACACTATTTGGCCCTTTTATTCAGTGTTTAAATGTGCCACTCTACTGGCTCTAGTCAGCTTCATTGGCAACACCTCCATCACACCTGGTGTTGCTAAGTTTTGGGATGCCTCAGTGTCCTGGTGTTGTCTGTCCTTGGGCACCTGTGTTGTCATTTCCATTGTCACTTGCTTCATCCTAGTCTGGATAAGAGGAGGACCTGTTCCAGGCTGTGTTACCAGTAGATGCCATATGGGTCGCCAAGGGAAATCTTGGTTGATGATAAGGTCTGGTCCTTTGGCTGTGGTTTAGGTGTCAAGAAGGGACTCAGCTTCTCATGTACCTTGCCTGTATTATGACCACTGTGCCTCTTTCATCAGGGCTTTGATTGGATTCATGGTTGGTGTAAATTATTCTTCACATGAGTGTCCCTAATTGCTCTTTTCTACTGGGGGACAAAACGGGCACTAGGAACCAGTCGGGTTGAGTTGGAGGTGGAGGAAGGCTGACTGGTTGTATGGTGTTGAACAGCCAAAGGTGCAGGTGTGGATAGACAGGTTTGTGCAGTGTCAAAGAGGTCGCATGGTGCAAGGTGGGAAGGTTGAGAGAGACAGAGAGCAAAGTCAGAAGGTGTGGGGGAGGCAGGTTGTGGAGGACTTCATAATTGACAAGGAAAATTGTAGAGCTGGCTGAGAGGAGCTCCTTTTATTTGGTTTGACATCCGTGGCCATTTCTGCCAGGTTGCATGTGTGGAAAGTGTTTTGTGACACCCACTTATCAGGTGCAAGTGTGTTCATGCCGTGAGATCCACCAAGGTTGAGGGTGGAGTTTAGGAGGTTATAGTGGATATGGCTCTTCTTGTATGGCACTACAGAATATGAATATCCATTCATTTTAGATGTTATACCACGACATATAGCATTTAAGAGACCAAATGGAGAAAGACAGAGAGGAAAATATTTTCACAGTGCCCTGTTTAACTCGCCCATCAAATGTTGACAAAAGAGTGAGTTTTTCTTTTAATTGGAACAGAAATAGAGAAGCAAAGGCTGAGAACCTGCTAAACTTGTCTTTCAAGGATCGTCCAATAAAAAAAAAGAAAAAAATGAAGGTCCATTCAAACTGAAATGCCTGGATGAATGGCTTTTAAAAGATTGGAGGTCATTGGCAGTGGGAGACAGTTTGAGGAAAACAGTTCCACAGCTGAACTGTTATGTAATTGAAAAACACAGTGCAGTACCATGTGCGGTACTTCCTGTGCGTTGTTAACAGTAACATCCATATTCTCCCCTTCCACTTTGTTGTTTGTTTGATACTCTTTCCATCCACTCAATACTCTCATGGTTACATCCGCATTACCTTTTTTTTTTTTTGTCGATCCTTTTTACTAGTGATTATGTGCGTGTGGATGAAAAGATGAGAAGGTGTGTAATGGATGCAAGAGTATATAGAGGTTGGGGGAGTGGACTTTTGGACCACCACTTGGTGGTGGCCAGAATTAAAGTCCAAACAATATGAAGAAAGAAAAGAAGGGAAGGACAGGAGGAAGTAGTTCTCACAAGGAGGGTAGAAAAGTTACAAGAGAATGGAAAAAAAAGGCAGAATATAAAAGGGAAGTGGAGGAGCGATTGGGTAAATATAGATTGGAGCAGATGAGGGACGTGGAAGGTGTGTCCAAGGTATTCACAGAAGAAATCTGTGCAGCATGTGAGGTGATATGTGGAGTGAAGAGAAGACAAAAGGGGGTTCAGGGAACAGCATGGTGGAATGAAGAAGCTGTGGCACAAAAGAAGAAAACATATAGTGAGTGGATGAGGAACAGGGGCGTCGAAGAAGTTGAGAGACGGACGAGAGAGTTGTACGTAGAGAGGAGGAGAGAGGTGAAAAGATTAGTAAGAAGAGAGTGGATGAGGAATTTGGAAGGAATTTGAGTGCATAGTGGAGGGGATGTAAGAAAATGTTCTGGAAAGAGGTAAAGAGAGTTAGACAGGGTGCCAAAGAAGTTAGCTGGGGAGTGAAAGATAAAAATGGTAGATTACTAGTAGAGAAGGGAGAAAAAGTGAACAGATGGAGAGAACACTTTAATGAATTGTTGAACATAGAGAATGAAGGTAATGCAAGTATAAGTGACTGGGGAATGGCTGGGAGAAGGATGGATGTGGGAAGAGAGGAAGAAATCAGTAGGATGGAAGTTGTGGAAGCAATGAAGAAAGTTAAAATGGGGAAAGCCTCAGGAATTGATGGAGAGTGTGGTGAAATGCTGAAGCATGGGGGAGAGATAGTAATAGAATGGTTGTGGAAGGTGTGCAGATTGGCCTGGGAGGAAGGTAGAGTCCCGGAGGATTGGAAGTCAGGTATAATTATTCCCATGTACAAAGGAAAAGAGGTAAAAGAAGTGTGTGGTAATCATATGGGCATTTGCCTTCTTTGTGTAATATGAAAAGTATATGATAGGATACTTATTGACAGAGTTAGGGAAATAACAGAGGAATTAGTTGGAGAAGAACAGGGAGGTTTTAGGAAGGGAAAAGGTTGTGTAGATCAGATATTCATTCTTAGATCTTTAGTGGAAAAGTTTCTAGAGAAGGGAAAGAAGTTGTCTGCAGCCTTCATGGATTTGGAGAAAGCATATGACAGTGTGGATAGACAAGGATTGTGGAAAGTATTATGAATATATGGAGTAGATGGGAAGTTGCTGAAGGCCGTGAAGAGTATGTATGAGGGTGCTAAGGCTGCAGTGCGTGTGGATGGTGAACTGAGTGAATTTTTCCATTTGAAGGTTGGATTGAAACAAGGATGTGTCATGTCTCCATGGTTGTTCAATCTGTACATGGATGGGGTTATAAAAGAGATACAAGATAGGGCAGTGGATGTTGGAGCAGCCCTAGTGAGAGAGGGCTGTGTTTGGAAACTCCCTGTACTGTTGTTTGCAGATGATACTGTGTTGTTAAGTGAAGACGAAAGGGAGCTGCAAGGCTTGGTAGATGAATTTGGGAGAGTGTGTAAGAAACGGAATCTATAAGGTGAATGTAGGAAAGAGTAAAGTGATGGTCTTTGAGAGAAGTGAAGTCAGTGAATGTACAGTGAGATTGGATGGGGAGGATATGGAGAATGTGAGTTCATTTAAGTACTTGGGTAGTGTGATGAGTAAGGATGGAAGTTTAGAGGGTGAAGTGCTTGAAAGGGTGCAGTAGGAAAGAAAAGTTGCTGGTTCCTTGAAGGCAGTGTTAAGGAACAGGGAAGTGAGCGTGGAAATGAAAAAGCTGCTACATGACAGTATTGTGATACCAACTTCAACATATGGAAGTGAAGCGTGGATCCTGTTAGAGGGACAGAAGTCAAGAGTGAAAGCAGTGGAAATGAGTTATTTGAGAGGAGCATGTGGAGTCACATGGAGAGACAGACTGACATATGAGGAAGTGAAGGGGCATTGTGGTGTGGATGTGGATGTGATAGGAAGCGTTAGGAGGAACACATTACTGTAATTTGGTTTGGCCGTGTGGAGAGAATGGAGAGTGAGAGACTGATGAGGAGAGTGTATGTGAGTGGGGAGGAGGGGGGGAGAGGGAGGGGGAGGCCAAGGATGAGATGGAGGGATGGAGTGGAGAGGTATATGA
>JAGKTI010005965.1:0-14113 GCA_018397915.1 Birgus latro
TAAGGCATACTTAAGTAGGAAAGCTGGTCGCATCAAATCTGGCTTCTATGAGTCGGTAGATAAAAAAAAAAAAAAATCATACTCTTTAGTTGCCACTGGAGAAATGCTACTAATCGGAAGTAAGTTATTATTTACACTAATTAACTCAACTTTTTCACCTTAATGTCCTCTACTCTGGTTAGCACAGAAAATTTTAAGTGAAACTCTTTGCTTTGGGAAGAAGTTAAAGCCTAATTCATCAAACCCATCTTCGTAATATGACCTACCTGTATCTTAAGAAAACATTTTTCACTAGGAATGAATAATGTACAGAGTGCACTCAGATATATTTACGTAATACGTGTCAGTGGAAGTGTTTAGGGAGGTATGAATCAGTGATCAGCCGCGGCCGTTCCCTTCTTGCCAAAACGTAGGGGGCGGAGTGACAAGACTGTCTTCGCCTGTCCTCGGTAAAAGTATATGCGCGCTAAAACTCCCTCCAGATACACAGACTACCTTCTTTCCTCGCACAGTTTCCTTTCTCCTTTCCAAACCTTCCTTCCTTTCTCATCTCCACCTTCGCACATCCACTTTTCCTTTCTCCTTCCCAAACCTTCCTTCCTTTCTCACCTCCAACTTCGTACACCCACTCTCCCTTCCTCATACACACTTCCTGCCCCCACTCTGTCAACAAAAATCTTCCCGTTATATCTTCCACAACTTACCAACCAACCCTCCTCTCCTGACACATATTTCCCACACCTCTTCACACATCCTTCCTTCTTTCCTACCATACGTACTCTCATCTTATCTCTTTTTCCCGCCCTCGCACACCTCCTCCGCCCCCGGTCCTCGCCCTCTACCCCAGTGAGAGCGCCCTGGGGGTTGGGCCCTTTGGTCTGAACAATGGCACACCCAGTCGTTCAGGTGTCAGAACGTCAATGCAGACATGTGAACTCCGCGGTGCTCTGGCGGCCTCCCCAGACCCTTCCCGAGCGGCAGTGGCATCTATTTGTCAAGCCCGACACTGCCTCGCCCGGGGAAAGATGAACGACCATCGCCAAAGAGAAAAGGAAAATAAAGCAAAACTAAAGGGTTTTTATTGTTACCATGCTAAATCACACTTACATAATTAATGAATGGAATCTGACTGATTAAGCATACAAGATGCGTGTACCCTAATTATCTTTTAAAACATTTTCTTTTCCTCAAGATATGAGTATATATAATGTAGATGTATAAGACATCAGTCAGAGCAACATACTCCACCTTCAATGGTCCCTCTTCTCCCCTTGCTACATTATAAAACATAGCACAATATTTCTATTAAAGATTAAACAACAAGAGTCTTCAGTGTTTTACTTTTTTGTGTGCCCTTGACCTTTGACCAAATTCACCCCAAACTTTGTCAAGTCCTGCAAAGGGAACAATAACAATCAACAAATGACTGACGGATGTAAAGGGCTGAAAATGTTGTGACCTTGAACTGTGACGTACTTAATTTGATTTCCCAGACTAGTGATTCTGAGGCTGAGCCCTGCTTACTTTAAAAAGGATCTTCTGGATTTCTTTAATGTTGGATTAACCCCTTCGCTATGATGATGTTTTATCTGCTTCAGTCCTGTCATCGCAAGACATTTCCAATATAATCGTCTGGAGGTAGTAAGAACAGAGCAGATCAGTGATCACCGTTCTAGAGGGATTAAAAAGAAGGGCCGAGGATGGGAGGGACAGTAGAGGCTGAACGACGAAATACAATTCTGGCCAGACATTTCCACAGCCGTACCGGACATGCCTGGTAAGTCTGCCACTCACCTATCCAAAAACTTATGTAAAGCGCGATCACAGGCAAAACGCTGAAAAACAGGGCAAACGCAGGGGGCAAAGGGCAAGAAAAGGGCATCTTTTTTAATAATCGTGCCCACATGCCAAGAGGAGATGGTACAGAAATTCATGTTACTAATATAAAAACAAATTATACCTTCAAACCACCAGCAATATTATGATACACAGCGGAGGGCGTTAACTAGGCAATTTATAACTTTTATCCCTAGCTGTCTATGTATCGGTCACTGTCGAATCATTTGGACATTCATCCCACAAGTTCCCTCTAATCCGATACCCAGATGAGATGATATAATGACACTTAAAAACAAAGCAAACCACAATTACTGTATCAAACCACAACCTGACACTGCTACAATGAATGTGAAAAATTATGCACCTTTTGAGTTTATACACCTTTCAACAAGCTGTTTAGTGCATTTGTTCCTACCTAACAAACATCCTTAACTCATTTTTGTTCAACAGGGGGCTATGTGTAATCAGACCTGGCTACTGATTTAACGTACAGCCTAGGGGACCCATTCTCATCTCACTGATCCATTCTCATCTCACTGCCATGGCTCTTTGAATTTCACGAAACCTAAACATCGTATTCAAATTATGAAAGTGGCCCAGCTCTGTTGCGTGGAGACAAACCAACTCTACCTTGCTCTGTCTGCCTGTCTATCCAATCATTAATTTATCTACTTAAATATCTACTTATTGTCCAAAGTGATGTGCTGTAAGTTGATCTTGATCCACTTCGCCAACCGGGAGCATAAAGAAATCAATTTGAAAAATATAGCAACTCCGATGCTTCTTAACTACAAGCGTTATTGTGACACATACAGGGAGACAGAACGACGACAATATTTTTGACCCCTTACTTATTTGCAGGAATGATATAGAAGTGATCTTTAATCACTGAATAGATTCCTCGACGCCCAGTTCCAGACTTCATCTAGTGTGACAGAATCGCCACTTATTACCCACTCCCTCCCGCCACTCCCAGTCACCCACCCTCAAGTACTTCCCCATCACAACTCCTTTACCCTACCTCTTCTAAAAATGCAGCATACGCCAGTTTCTTGAGTTTACGAGGTCTATTCTAATCCATGCGACATGCTCATAAACTTTCTGATGCTGTGTTTATGATTATACAGATTCCGAACATTGCTAAATTATGGTGAAATTTTAACTGAAAAAAAATTGGAACCAACGACGTCTAACAAAAATTAAGTTTTATGCAATTTATTTGCTGTAAAAACTGGTTAAGACATCTTCTGAATACTTGCCTGCGTCCCCAACATTCCACAGCCAAGCGTCAGAGGGAGTGAGCCAGCCGCCTGTCAGGAGCATACAGAGAAGACGCCGAGGAAAGGAGGAGGAGGAGGAGGAAGGTGGGGGGAGGGTAAGGAGGAGGAAGGATTGGGGGAGGGGGAGACGAGTGGGGATGAGGGGTGAGTGAGGAGTGAAAGGTGGAAGAGAAGGTTGGCTAGAGATGGAGGGGGAAGGAGGACTGGGACAGAGGATGAGAGAGGAAGGAGCAAGAGGGTAGAGAAAGGAGGAGGGAGAGACAAACGAAGGAGCGGAGAGACCCAAGATAGGGGAGGGGAGGGGACTGGGAGATGAGTTGTTCTTGTTGTACCTTTGGTGGTGTAGCTGTCAATGTTATGTGTGTTTAGATGCTGTCGTTCTTATTCTTTAGTGCTGTTATGGGTGGGGGTGAGTGGAGGGGAAGGGAGGGGGTAATAAGGAATAGGGATGGAGGGAAGGGGAATTGAAAGGAGGAGAAATGAAGGAAAAGGAAGGACGGAAATGGAGAAAGGAAAGGGGAGATAAGAGGAGATGATTAGGAGGGGAAAGTGAAGGAAATATAGAAGTGAAGGAAGAGAGGCTGGAGAGGTAAGAAATGAAGAGGAGACGAGTGGAAAGGAAGGAAAGGGAGAGGTGAGAAGACGAGATGAGATGAGATGAGATGAACCGAAATGAGATAAGATGGGATGAGACGAAATGAGATT
Organism: Birgus latro; assembly: GCA_018397915.1. Taxonomy (NCBI): domain Eukaryota; kingdom Metazoa; phylum Arthropoda; class Malacostraca; order Decapoda; family Coenobitidae; genus Birgus; species Birgus latro. Next base: position 3,825 of record JAGKTI010005965.1, read on the forward strand.
ATACGATGTGACGTATATGATATATTAAGATGATGTATATGATATATAATGATAATGATCTTTATGCTAAGATATGAGACAGAGGAGAGGAGAGGAGAGGAGAGAAGAGAAGAGGAATGGAAAGGAGAGAAAAGGAGAGGAGAAAGGGGGGGAGGTAAGGAGGAAGGAGAGGGAGAGGGAAGGGAGGAGAGGTGAGCAAGTTATGGCTAAGCTCTCCCTGAGGAATGCGGACAAGAGAAATTCCTGACAGAAAGAGAAAGGAGCCTAAAAGGGAGAAAACTTTTACTTACTCTACCTTTCTCAGTCTATTACTCCCACTCCCACTTTCATATTCTCTCTCTTGCTCCCCCCCCCCCCCTTATCTCTGGTGCAAGCGCGCGCGGCCATCCAATAAACCATTCCAGCCCATCCCGTTAGTGTCTGCATCAGGATTACAAATTTTTGCACTCGAAATCTCCCGAGATAAAGTACAGAACATTCTTCGTAATCTCTCTCTCTCTCTCTCTCTCTCTCTCTCTCTCTCTCTCTCTCTCACACACACACACACACACACACAAATTATAAATAGACAGACAGTAGGATATTTTTCCACACTAACTGCCACATTCTCGTTGACTTAAGAGACTTCTTAGTACAGCTCTTTAGCGACTTACTGCCTGTTTGACACACTACTTTCTGTTGTATATTGACAGTTTATATCAGTAACATTTAGGTGTGATGTGCAAAATAAATCGCTGAGAAAGATCCGAAGCCAAACGGAAAGATGGCTCTGTTTTCTAACTAAAACACGTCACCTAAAACCCTTTCAGCATAAGAACGTCTAGTATCTAGTTGTTGTTACTGCTAGACGATATTATTCGGCTTAATCTCTTCAGTACGATGACTATTTTGTTCCTTCTCTCGCCATATGACTTTATTCAGTCTGGGAGAGACGTATGGCCGTGAAAGTATTAAAAGCAATCCCCGTCGACCCATTCACCACCAGAGATCTCCGCTAAAATGACTAAAAAATAGTTCGCTAAAAAGAGTGAAATTAGCAAAATCGTTATCGTACTGAAGGTATTAATGAGGCACCAATGACACTTGGAGGGTCAGATGCTTTCCGTTGCCGGCGTCACGTTACTCGAGTCTCAGTGAGCACACCAAGAGGGAGGTGAAGGGGTACGGCGATGGAAAGTGGGGGGTGAAGACGGTTTTGGCCGGAAGGAGGCTGTGAAGGTGATGCGGGACAGGGTTGTGGGCTGGTGTTCTTGTGGCCACCCGGGGTAAAACAGCGGGATACGACGTCAATTAATACATAGAAATGAGGATAAGTGTATACAGATTTTCAAAAGTCCGTTCTCATATGGGATTCGGTTTATGTTGATTTCGCTACAATAAATAGTCAAACCACCACCAGTTACAGGACGTCATTGTGCCATGTAAGATTTGCGACACCCTTCAGCATTGCGTCTCAACTAATTTTTACTGCACGTGTCTCTGTGATATCTACCTATGATAAGTCTAAACACCCTGTATTAGAAATGACGTTGACCAACAGATATAATTCTTTAGGAGGAGACAGCCAAGGGAAACATCTATACTGGAAGTCTAGCATATTCAAGCTTTCAACGGTAAAAACTTATCACCATCAACGTTTTATGTCATTTTCCATATTTGCATGTGTAAGTCGTGGCTTAACTTGTGGAAGGTCTCCTAACTGCACAACCTCTTCCTACCTAGGGACTTGTTCTGTGTGGTATCTCAGACTTCGTTGCACCCTTTCCTTAGCGATTTTTTTTTTTTTTTGTACGTTACATACTGATATTACCACTCGTGTTATTTACATGATTCTGTTAATGGCACTGTTTTTATCAGTAACGTACAAACAAATAATGAGGCGTAATATGCAAAATGAGTCAATGAGAAAATGGTGCTATGACGTTCCCGTTGCCACCAAGTCCTGTATGTTCCTTAGACAATAGCCAATCTTCCAGCACCTCGTCCTATTTTTTGCCTAGGACGGCCTCACATTTTCTTCCATGCACATCTTACCATTTTCACTACGAGTTATCCCTGTATCATGAGATGACTATAACTGTAGGGCAGAAATGAGCCTGAGAAGCACAATCGCCACCGTACTGAAGGGGTTAGCGTTCTGCTGTACTAACTTTTTTTTTCAAATATATTTTCTATAATTTTAGCCAAATTAATATTATTAGTCTTGAGTCTCGACCAGCTCATTAGTCAGGTCGTCTGCGAGGTCTGTGTGTCTGTGTAACTATGTAACGTAGCTCCTCCCTAGCCCCTTGGTGTGGCTACTAGCTGGCCCTCTGGTCTTCAGCGAGGGAGCATGTCACGACCCAAACCCTTCCTTCCTTCTCTACCCGGGGACCTTGGAAAGTCGTGTCAGTCTCTCTTGCCTCTCCCTTCATTCCAGCAAACCCCTGCATGCTTTATCTTGTCTCTTCACGCCACTGTTTCTAGTTCCTTCTTCCTCGCTTCATTCGTTTGTCCTTCATCCCTTCTCTGCATGTCACTGTTTCTAGCTCTATCTTCCTCTTTCCAGTTGCTTCTCTTCCATTCCAACTCACCTTTCCTTCTTTTTCTTATTTTTTTTCTTCTGTCGGTATTGTTTTCGTGTACCTTTCTGTTCATGCCTAGTCTTGCATCTTCATGCCACTTTTTAAAGGTCCTTCTTCCCTTTCTTCACTTGTCTTTCCCTTCAGTCCAGCTCACCTTCCTTTCCTTTTCTCGTTTTTCTCTCCTTTTCTGTGCATACATTCTTCCGTATTTTCATCCTAGTTTTTTATTCCTTTTTCCTTGTCCCATTTGTCTCTTGCTTCATTTCAAGCCCAAATTTACTTATCGATAATGCGTTTTATTCCTTGCTATTATTTCCATTGTACCTTCACTGTTTTTAGTCTTTTTTCTTTTTTCAATTGACTTCTTTCATTCCAATCAACTCATTTTATTTTCTTTTTCGCTACACCTTTTTTACTCCCTCTTGTGCAAACCTCCATCACAGCATGTCACACTTTTCTTTCTAAGTCCTTCTCTACTGATAAACTTGAATCTGTCTCAGTTCGGTGTAGGTAACCGTCTTTATCTGTCATTCCTCTCCATCCTTGCCTTCATTCCTTAGTGTTCTAGTCCCCTCATTCCATTTCACTTTGTTCGATCGTCACTGTCTCCTCCTTTATTCTTCCTGTGTGTGTGTGTGTACCGCATAGATGGTTAACAGTTATACCATTATCGTGACACTTTTCGGGTGCACTTACGTTACACCATAATGGCGTGTACCAGAAGGAAAAAAATGTAGGGATGGGATTACTTGTTCTTTTACTTTCTCGACCCTATTCCGATGATTTGCCACTACTAGGTCTTCGTACATTTTACTGTTTTCGTTTTACCGATTTCTTAAAGTCTGTACGTAATAAAGACCCGAAGGTTTTTGTAGGTTTCTCAACTGAAGAGCGTCATAGTTGTGCAGGGATTAAAGAAGGCCAATTCGAAAACCTAATTTGAGCTGAATAAAATAATCTGGAGAAAATAACGATGAAGAGCACTGAGTGAGCTCCACATTCACACCAAGCGATCGACCTATGACCAAGCTTTTGACCTAGCTGTGTGACGCTGACCTTAGAATGGTAGCTCTCAAACCTGAAATACTTCATCCCTACGAGGCCATGGACCTCCATTAAGCTTGGTTCAAACTGGATCAGAAGTGTTTACGTTGGCCTTGCCCTGAGACTTTGACCTTTGTCTTATAGTTCTCGAAATTGAACATATAATCTATGTCTGATCCTAAATCGTTCCACAAAGCGTTATTCAAACTGAATGAAAACATTCTGAGCTAAAAGGGCCGAAAGTTGGACAATATCCTATCTTTAAATTTTGACCGATTCTTCTCAAAACTAAAATACTTCACCCTTTGCCCACCCTTTATCCTTCTACCAAATTTTCTCTAAATCGGATCAAAACTGTTGACCTACTCCCGACCTTCCGGTAGTACCTTTGAACTTTTTCGGGCAATATTTACCGTGATTCCGACCCAATGGAAAATGAAACTCCTTTGTGAAAAAAGCAAGGTGATCGGTTTTGCTACTTTAATGCTAGAGGATTTTAAGGAGGAGAAAGAAGATAAAAAGAAAGAGGAATATGGAGAAATCGAGAGTATTGTCGTTTGTGCTTTAGCGTGTTAGCGTTATGTTTTAGCAACTTAGACGTTTTAGGCATAGACATGAGTGAAGAGTAAGACTAGATGCTTAAAAAATTAACACCTCTGTGTCTGGGAGTTACCAAGGATTGTATTTGTCGAGGTTTATGGGCGCCTTGGCCCAATCCCTACCCAGACAGCCTACCGACACTCTGATGTATGAATCAGTTTAACTGTATATCACTTCTAGACAGCTATTAAGCTCGTCCTATATGAAACACCCAAAGCTGCCTTCTTAATAAGCCTCTCCGTGGGTGTTTAGCTCGTTCCATATGAAACACCCAAAGCTACCTTCTTAATAAGCCTGTCCGTGGGCGTTTGTCTCGGTTCTTGCATTAAATCAGGGGTTGTCATCACTGGTGGATTGCGAAGGGCGCTGAAGAGGGTCAGGAGACGGTTATAAAAATTATATGCAAATTTCCAAAAGAAGTTCGCATATATTTGCACTTCTGGGAAAATCTGTAATTGGATGTAGTAAAACTTCATTAACACCGGGGGGTTAATCTGCTGTGTTGGATGTAACCAGTGGAGAATAACTTGAATGTCCGTGTGGGGAACAGGCTTGGCTTGAAGGAGTGGGAGATTAGGTCGGTGAGATCGGCAGACTCTCAACAGTAATGACAATGAAAACCATGAATCATGCTAAACTACCTATCCACATGTGTCAGCCTCTCAAAAGTCCCACACAGACTTGATTAAATTTGTGACATGATGCAAGCTCGCCACTCTCACCAACAAAATGATGACCTCCACTAAATATGCATTTCATCTATGACAACTGTATTCATAAACGTTAGAGCTCTATATAATCAATTATCATCATTCACTGTAGTGCACTGGGTGGCGAATTACGCTTGTAGTATGTTTACTCTGGCTTTAATTCTATCATTACTACAGTCGCATAATGGTTAACAGCTACACTCCTATGACTCATTCTCAGTTGAATAAAATCGTCTGGCGTTCGCTGGAATGGAGTATGAGAGATGTCACAACCATGAGAGGGCTGATACACACTGCTGATTATTCACATATACTTTTCACGCATTATCAACTATTCTGGATGTAGTGAGTTCGTTTTGCCGATAATATAATCACTATGTTAAAAGAACAAAACGGAAATAAACATTTATAACTGTGTCCAGCTATGAAGCAAGTTTTAGATGAAAATAGGCAGTAGCTGTATAAGGTGTGCTTGGATGATTTATTCTCTGTCATAACAGGTTGCAGGTCAGACCATCTTCCTTTCGTTTTACCTTTCTTACCTTGTTCTTGTCTTTAACATCTCCTCCTGGATCTCCCCTAACTTTCATCTGTGAAATGTGTGGTATATGTTCTCTTCACACTGTTTCCTTACTCTTTACAACTTTTCCTACTTATCCTTATTCCTCATTCTCTATAGGCCACGTTTCCTTTGCTGCTTTACTTAGGTCTATTTACCATGTCCTATTCTCTGTGATGTCATTTCTCCTCGCTCCTCAACTTTTTCTGTTTTCCTCGTCTGTTATTTTCTCTCTACCATGTTCCCTTTAATCCTATCCTTACCTATTTTCGCTTTCTCCTGTCTTTTTTTCCTTCTATGACCATCTTTCCCCTTGTTACTCTCAACCTTTCTTCCTCTGTTACTCTCCCCAGACCAATATTTCTTAATGTTATCCTTACTTCTGTCCACTTTTCGCTTTCAGTTCCCTTCAGGACCACTTTTCCCCTCGCTCCTTACAACTTTTCCTACTTTCTCGCTCCTGTCCGGCTGCTCTGTCCACCCACCTCCTCACTGCTTGTTTAACCACTGCCTTATACAGCATGCATTTCCTCCCATCTCACCACACCTTCCCTCATAATTGCCTCACCCACTGCTATTTGTGTTTGTTTCTCCTTTTGCGTCCCTTTTTAATATCCTCCGGTCATTCTGCATCTCCAGTAACTCACTCTCCGTTTTTACTCCTTCCCTTGCTTTTCCTCTTACCACATCTTCCTTCATACCTCACCCACCACTTCTCATATATGTCACTCCTCTGATTTCCCAGTCATCTGCAACCACAACCACTCTCTCTCTCCTTTCTCACTCGCTTTCCCTCCCACTCTCACCACATCTTCCTTCACGGAGTGCCTCACCCACCACATCTCACATTTGTCTCTCTTTTAGTTACCTGCACAGATTTTCCACAGTCATTCTGAATCTCCGGTCACTCTTCCGCCCCGTGACTCTTTCTCATGCCTGCTCAGCCACTCTCACCACACCTTCCCACACCAACTGCTCTCCTCTTACTATTCTCGAGTCGTCTTGCAACCCCAGTCACTCACTCTCTCTCTCTCTGTTGTAATACTCATTTTCTCTTGCTTTCCCTTCAACTCTCACAACTTCCCCATTAACTACCATGTTCTTAAATCTTTCACTGAGTGTCTCCTCTTGTTTTCTTAAATTAATCTTTCCAGGGAATCTATAATTTCTGTCACTCTATGCACCTTTTCAATCTTCACCTCGCATTTCCTCCCACGCTTAACACATCTTTCCCCCTTTCACTTTGTTGTGTTTGGTAATTTTCTCTTCCTTTGTTTCCCTTATTGATTCGTTCCGGCAATCTTGAAATCCAAGTCACTCTCTATCCCTTCTTATTGTTTCTCTCTCCTCTTCCAATTTTCCTTTCTCGCTTCCTACTTACATCTCTATGTTCCTTAACTGTTTTCTCTTTCGTACTCATCTACGTTATTCAGACTAGCTAGTATCAGACTTAACTCATATGTAAAGTCCTAGTGGGCTAACGGCTGGAAACTCTTTTGAATTACGTTGCTTTATTTAGGTTAAAATAAGTCTGCTTAACTCAGATGTGTAAATCCCAGACGTTAATGGACTAACCTTCCCTTGCTATCTCTGTTCTCACTAGCTCTTGTATTTTTGTCTTTTCCTCCATTTCTTTACCTGTTATACATCCTTTCTTCCAAAGACACTTTATCTTCCCCGTGCCCCTCCTTCCCTCTCGCTACTCAGTCTTACATTTTTGTTTCTTACCCTCTCTCCTCTCTCATCTCGTGACTTCTCTTCCTCACCTTACATTCCATCTTTCTTTCCCCACCCATCTTCCTTCTCCTATTTTATTTTCACTTTCTTGTCCTCAGTCAGCATAACTTCCTTCTCTCAGCACATCCTCCCATATCCTTCTCCTTCCCTCATCTTCATCCCCTCACCCATTGCTGTTCTTCCTCCTTATTTTTTCTCTTCCTTTCTTTCCCCCGCCTCCCCTCTCCACATTTTCTCTCACATCTTAAGTTCTTTCTCATTGTGCCGTCCCTCTGTTTCCTTCCTCCTCCTCTCCTCTTTACATACACATCCTCCCTTCCTCTCCTTCTCCTCCTCCTTTAATTAACTTCTCTCTCTAACCTTGCATTCCATACTACTCTCCAAATCCTCTCTCCTCTTCATATCTCCTACCTACCACCTGATCTTCTCACAGCGGCTACCACTGATGAGTCATGTCCATATAAAACATAAAATACCTAAACAAATAGTCAAAGAACAGCTGAATTTACACTCCCTCCATTGCGGATTTTTTTGTCAAAAGTCATGACGAACTGCAATGACGTAAGCGTTGTTTATTAAGCTTCTTTCTCCAGCTATTTAGCCAAAAAGGTAAACATATACCGTAAGAAACATACGATTTTCTGTCTGATCATTTTTCTTTTCCCAAGCATAAGAGTAAGTGATAACTGTATATTTGGAAAAATCCCACATCAAAATAAGGATTTATGACTGACTACAATAATATTTCCAGATAACACTCGAGATACCCAATTTTAGATCCGCAACGTCTTGCGTCTTCCCATTTTTCTGCAGGTTTATGACTGGAGGGAATGGAGGTTCGGGGAATGAGAGAGCATTTACCTCTCCTATAATTTGTTTCTCTTCTGTGACTAAGAATTCAGCCCACGAGTATGGTGAGACGGCCTCGTCGGGAAACTGAAGCACATGAGACCCTTGGAACAGCAACAACGCATCACCCAATCACTTGTTATTTCTCATGAATTACAATTTCCTTAAATATGACATTAAGGACTCGACAATTCTGAGCCTTATTCAAAAGTGAATGGATTTTCCTCACGGAAATACATGATGGTTTCAATATTTAGGCATGAAGTTCAAGAAATGCAGTTTTAAAGATAATGATATTCCTAGCTAAAGGCCTTACATGTACCGAGCATGTCTGAAAACCCCATGTAACTCCATCCTCACCCTCCCCACCGGATACTAGAAAGCAGGCGGGCTGAGAGGTGTAAGTTGTCGGAAGAGCAGGGCAGAGGGAGAGAGAGGGATGCAGAAGGGTAGGAGGGACAGGGCGGAGGGAGGCAGAAGGGTAGGAGGGCCAAGGCAGATGTCTCCATACCGGCCGCAAGTAAACAGCGACACGGAGGGCGTCACGCGAGGACAATTACCACATTCATTACCAGTGGCTCCCCCGTCCAGGCCACTTAGCCCCTACATACGTCAGTGTCGCGTTGTGGCCTTAAGGGGACACACACCCGCCAGTCCCCCTCTGATAGGCAAAAACTACTCCAATCAGACCTTAAATGCGGTACCGGAGAGAGAGAGGGTGATGGAAGAATGGGCTGAGGAAGGAAGGAAGGCAGTGTGTGGGGGAGGGGAAGATGAGAGTGAATAAGGGTAAAGGACGGCAGGGGACTGAATGAGCGTATAAGGGAGAGGAGTGAGTGGGGAAGAGGAAAAGGGAGAGGGAGGAGAGTAAAGGAGGAAGGAAAGGGAGGAGAGTGAAGGAGGGAGGAGAGTGAAGGAGGGAGGAGAGTGAAGGAGGGAGGAAGGGAAGGGAGTGAAAGAGGAAGGAAGAAAGGAGGGTGAAGGAGGAAAGAAAGGGCAGTGAAGAGGGAAGGAAAAGAAGGGATAAGGAGGGAAAAAGGGATGGGTGAGGAAGAAGAGTATAAAATGGAGTGAGAAATGATGGAAGGGAAGGAAAAATGGGAGGCGGTATAGGAGGAAGGGAGGGAGGGAGAGAAGGAGATTTGTGAAGAAGGAAAGGAAAGCAGCGAAGGGGGAGGGAGGGGAGTGGTACGGTATAGTAAGGGACGGAAGATAGTTGGGTGAGGGGAAGGGGGGGAAAGGAGAGGGAAGGGAGAGTCAGAGAGGTAGGTGAGAGAGCACAGTGCAGGAGATAGGAAGGAGAAAAAAAAAAGATACAGTGGCTTAACTGGTGAATATAAAAGAAATGAAGAGAAAGCAGAAGAGAGGAAAATTATAGTGGAAATGGAAGGAATGGAGTGGTGTTTCTGAAGAAAAAGTAGTAGGAAGGAGAAAGTATGATGACAGCACAGGTTAAGTATGAATAAAATTAGTAAACACAGGAGTGATTGCAGATGAAAGTGTGATAACAACAGAGGTGAAAGAGGGTAGCCAGAAAACAGACAGGAGAGAATTATACTCCAAGAAAGGATATTGGCAAAAATGGGAGACAGACAAAAATGAAGAGGGAGAGACTATAGCAAGAATCACCAGGGGGATGAAACAAGACTACAATTAATGTGAAAAAGGAGTGTGAGAAAGAGGATAAAAACCAGCTGGAAGGAAGGAACTACTTAGGCGCATGGATTAGGTAAACGGAAATTAACCTCTTAAAGCTGACGGCGTATTTTTAGTTATTTTTGCTACCATCAGACACTTTTATTTTGCTGATGATGAATCTTTAGTACTGACGAAATGAAGTCTATATCTCACTTCCTCAATTAGAAAAAAAAAAATCTAAGGTGAATGAAATCATCTGGAGACAGAAGTAAAATAATATAATGTAACTGATTGAACGGGTTAAAGGTGAGTGAGGGAAGAGAGACGATGAGGAAAAGAAAGATCGAGGGAAAGTTAGTGAAGGAGCAGAGTAACCGAGAAAAGAAATGAGAGGGAAAGAGAGGAGTATGAAGTGAGATGACAGGGAAGGAGAGGGACAGGAACAAGAGAGGGACAGGAAAGGGCGACGAGAGACAGAACAGGAAATAAGAACATATAAAAGAACGAAAGGAACATATAAGGGAGAGGGGTTAAGATGGGAATGAGACTGAAAGAAAAAGAGTGTGGGACAGAAGGGGGAAGATCAAG
>JAGKTI010005965.1:23943-35128 GCA_018397915.1 Birgus latro
CTACAATGGAACGTGATGACTGGAACAAACAATGGAAAAATTTGAGTGAGAAATTTGCCATGTGAAGATAGAAGAGCAAATATACAGATGCATAGTGTGTGTGTGTGTGTGTGTGTGTGTGTGTGTAGAAAGAGAGAAAGAGAGAACAAAAATCTCTGGAAGCACAGCGACGGGAAGAAGGTAATAAGAGGGGTGCGAGGTAATGCTGGTAATAACTTTGATAACGAGGCAGATTATGCTGACGGCTGCTCTAATGATGGCGCGGCCTTCAGGATACGACACATGCCGCTGAGACGGTGGACAAGCAGCAAGAAATACCGTGAAAAAATATTACAGTAACATCAAAAGTGCCAGAAATAACTTAAGAATGGCTTAAGAATAATTGTTAATAATAATAATAATAATAATATTCACACTCAAACCCACTGACACAGCACTTCTTCTTAGCTAGATTAATCACTCCAAAGGTCAAAGAATATCCTCGACACTGCCCAAGGACTGGAAGAATCAGATTCATAATTTATATCCATCTCTCATCTCCTTTGTCAAGTCCTTCGTTCTCTCTAAAAAGTTTTCTCCCCCCCCCCCCCCCCCCTCCTCCCCCCTTTGACTTAACCCCACCCCCCCCCCCCCGCCACAAAAAAATAAAAATAAAAATAGCGAGAACGTATGAAAGATGAGCTTAAAACTGTTAGCACACTTCGATGCTCCGCGACAATCACCCTAGAATGTTAAGTCGACCTTTTTCTCACCCTAAGAGTCTCGTCCGAGCTTTAAGGAAAAAAAAAAAAAAAATTGCAGCCCTCTCAGTTCCCTCCTCCCTTTACAAGACTCGCCCATTACGGTAGTCGGGCAAAAAACTGAAAAAATAACAAAAATGGGGCTGACCCGTATCTCCTTTCTTCGTCCTCTACCTCTGTTATTTTTTTTTTTTAATACTCTTACCTGCAGCTCTTTCTTATACCTGTCTATTAGCCTCTTCACTGCGATCACGTAATATTTTGTTATTTTTGCCACCTCCAAATGATAATTAACTTGGAAAGAAGCTACGGTAGTGATGTTAATAAAGGCTAAATCTAACTCCTCCGGTTAAGTCAATCCCAAGCTGAGAAAACTACTAAGATGCAAAGAGACTATAAAGACGTCAGTGAATTTACGGGTATTAATGCTGATTTTTCTTTAATAACGCTGTACTCCTTCCTTTTCCATTTTCCATTTATTCTGTCTAGGCCTTGGAGTGAGAGCGCAGAATTCTGTAGCTCCAGGCGACAAGTACAACAAATTTCACGGTTAACTCAGCTGACAGTTTTCTTACATGTTTGTGTTCCTGTTTCTGTTTCTGATTCCCACTCACCTAAAGCTGTGTCTCACCCCGCCTTTCCATTCCAAGCAACACATTTCCGCTTACCATTTCAATCGCTAAATTTCCCTCTTAGTACCACCAAACTATTTTATTCAGTGTAGGACAGACTTCTCGAACTGTGAAGATTATGTGTAGTTTTCTATGCCCAGTTCACTTCAAAAGATCAACAAAAGTAATCAGTAAGTAGGAAACAAAAATCACAGCAATAAGAGTTTAATCACCACGCCCTGTCTCGCACTTTTAATTCTACAATCTTCTGCTCTTTGTACTCTCTTCGTCCCAAGCTGACCTCTTCTGCTCTCTTAACCTCAAGGAACGAGGATGCCATTACCCTTTCCTTCATACCCATTCTGCCCCGAGTACGTCACTGATATTTCATTCTTTCTGCTGTCAAACGATTTCACTCAGGACAAGGATATATTAGTGGAAACATTAATGATGGTCTAATCTAATCTCTCGAGTTTAAAAAGTTCCTCCTAGACAGAATAATGCTGTGAGGAGATAAGGGGAATGGAATACTGAATAAGTCACCTGACCGAAAAGAACAAATCCGTCTCTAATTTCAACGTCCTCTTGATTTTTCGTACAAGCTTATCTTCTCAGCCTCCGTCTCTCCTCATTTCAAGTGACATTTATCCTCTTCTTTCAGTCCCAAGCAAATAATCTTCCTTTCAGTATTAGACAACGCATTTTCCTTCCACTTTATTTCTTATGGAATGCACTGGCTTTCTAGTGACAGTTTATAATTCATGTGTATTCTTCTCCTCTTTCTATTCCAGCAAAAAGAACACCAAATACCTCAACTTCTTTCCGTCTGAAGTCATAAAAAAAAAAAAAAAATCCTAAATCTCCATCCCCTTTTCCCCCTCTCCCACAACCCCCTCTTTGGTTCCTCTCCCCCCCCCTCCACATTTTTTTTTACTCTTATTTTCCCTTCCCCCCCCCCCCCCTGCAGATGGGATAAATGTGGCAATCATCATCATCGTCATCACCTTATTTCCCACTAACAATATTTCTACAATTTTCATCCCAAGCTCGTGTATCATCATCATCACCACCACCACCACCATCGTAATCGTCGTAACTACTCCTCCATTTGCAGTGCTTTCTTTTTTGCAATAATTATCTTTGAAATCTTCGCCTCCTCCCCTTATTTTCATCCTGGGCATGTATATCATCATCATCATTATCACCATCATCATCAACTTCACCACAACACTATTTTCCACCAATAAACTTTCCTCCGGCCTCAGTTCCTTCTTGGTAATTCTCGGTCTCCACCTCTTCCCCACGAGCATCATCATCATCATCATCATAACCAAACTTTCCACTAACAACTCTCTTCCCACCTCAATGGCTTCTCAGTCTTCTCACACTTGATTATTTTCGCAATCTCCGCCTCTTCCCCTATTTTCACGCCACGCACGTATGATGGAGGCTGTCTTCCCACGAGGAGGGTGTTAAGAGAGCAACATTCAGATTCACATGGGGGACGGTGGCAGTGAGTCATGTGCGCTTACTCATCCACCTTCCACCTCACGCACAACCTTCCCTCTCATCACCAATGCACTCTTCCTTTCACCTCAACTGGGATCTATTTCTTCCTCTCTCTAATACGTCCTTAATCACTTTCTGGTTACCTCTCTCTCTCTCTCTCTCTCTCTCTCTCTCTCTCTCTCTCTCTCTCTCTCTCTCTCTCTCTCCCCACACACAGCTATGCATTATTTCACCTCACTCACAATCTCCTCTTTCACAATCACGTGCTCTCATAAAGCTTACTTCACACCCTTACATTCACTCTTCCTTTCATTTTCCACAAGACTTCACTTCCCACAGTCATGCTTACAACAACATTCATATTTCACACACAATCCTACAAATACTGTATAATCCCCCTTTCAGGCAAATCAAATTACATCCTCTCACATGCGCTCTTCCTTTCAGCACCATCACAGTTAAATACTTTCCTAGTCTTAATGCTTTAGCCAAATTGGGTATTAACTTAATAATCCCCTGTCAGAATGTTCATCCAGATACTTTGCGGTCTTCTTGCAGCGGCGGGGGTCTCTGAGCTGATAAAATCGTCCTACCTAAGGCGATGTAAAATATGACGTTTGTATATCGGCGCAATACTCTTTCAACATATGCTTAAAAATCCATTCACATATCTACTTCCTTTCACGTAAGCATTACTTCCTTCACATATGCACCCATTTCTTTACACACACACACACACACTGCCATACTTCCCCTCCTACTGCAAGGAACTTTTATAATACCCTATACAGTTCCTCTTTTATTAATCTCAATTCCTCTCTTACACTCGCAGTCTCTTGCGACACAAACATTAATCATCCTCGCACATACACTCAACTCACACACAAGCTTTCCTCTCACGTACTCATTTCTTTATTTTTTCCTCTAAATTCACTAACTTACCACTCATATCAGCACTCGTAAAAAAAAAAAAAAACGCCATCTGACATACACTCTGTCAATTTACTGTACTCCTAATGCACACTGTTTCAAATTCACATCACCCTCTACACATCCTCACACATGTGCAGTCTTCCTTTCAATACACTCATCTTCTTATCTCCTGATTCATGTTCTCAAGATAGGAATTACCCATCCTCTCACATGCACTCCTTTCAGTTGATTCAGATGTGCACTCTGGTCCAGCTAATGCATAACCCCTTTTCTCAACTATTGTTCCTGCAAACTCTTCAACCATCTCTTTTTCCAGACATCTCCTCCCTCCCACAATCACGCAGCATTTCAGTTCACTCAGATACGCACTCAGTTCCAGCTACTGCACAGTCTCTTCTCTTAAGTACTCTTCAACCATTTCTCATGTTTGCTCTCTCTTCCAGGACACGCATAACCTACTCTAGCATATGCACACTTTTTTTTTTTTAGTTCGGTTAAACACACACTTCTCACCTAAATGGCAATCTTTCCAAAGACTCAGGCATTCATTCTTCTTTCAGTCTCTTTAGTCTTCTTACATACGTATTCTCTTTCAAAACAACCATAAACTACCTTCTAACATTATATCTTCCTTTGAAATTACTTAAAATATACTCTATTTCACCTAATGGTCTCTCTCTCTCTCTCTCTCTCTCTCTCTCTCTCTCTCTCTCTCTCTCTCTCTCTCTCTCTCTCTCTCTCTCTCTCTCTCTCCCTCTAACACCAACATAATATACACTTACATACTGTTCATCCCTACTCTTAAATATACAGGGCTTACTCAAATATTCACTGCTTCACTTAATGGACAACAATTCTGACTCATTCTCCCTTCCCTGTCTGTCACAATGTGTCATCAATGCTAGTGTCATCAATGCTATCTTACACCGTCAGTATAACCTACTCTCTTCATAAACTTACTCTTTCAGATCACCCGAAATATACAGTGTTTCAGCCAAAGGACAACTTATCTGATTCAAGGACTCCTCTCAAACTTTCGCAAATCTGCACTCTCTTCCAAGAAATGGGATACTTAAAGGATTAAATCACCTTTAATTCACTTCCAACATACACCACGTTTCATCCAAAGAATGCCTCACATTTCCTTCAGTATTCAAAATTTTCTCATACCTGCGTTCTCAAGATACGCATAACCCATTCTCCCACATACGCACTATTCAGTCCCATCACAGCTTCACCTCTCACACAAGTCCTCGAGTTTTCAGCTCACGTACAACCTTCTCTTTTTACATACCCACCACAACCCATTCCAGTACACCCATCCATTTCTCACCCTCACTCATTTTCCCTCCACCAACAGCTTCCCAATTCTTTCGCACCATGCCAGTCTGATTCGTCCTTCAAGTCCAACACACCTTCGGAAAATTACGCCCCGTCTCCACATCCGCGGCTCTTAATCTCTGGGTATCCGCTCAGTCTGATGACGATTTTCTTTCTTTTTTAATTCTTGTTACCATCTGACACCTTCATTTAAAGAGAGCTTTGGTAGCGGAGGGATTTGAAACATATTCCAGAGGCCCTTTTGTTACGAGGAGTCTTCCCTGGCGTCATTATCCTGAAAGGGTTAATGCTTAAAAAACGGAATAGCCCTGGGAATGTCACTTTATACAACTCTTGTAGAACAGGATCTCTGCATTTCAAATTTTTATCATCTTTTGTCAGAAATTTGCAGTTCATCGTCAGCTTCTTCCCTCTCGAAATTCGTACCTAAAACTACAGGAAAGAAAAAGTATTTGACCAGCTACAACAGTCATTTATCTCCATGTTTTCAAATCATCTCCAGATAATTGCAGCGCCCTTCTTCGCGACTCCGGCTGCCATTCTCGCTCAATTCGTCCCTAAACCTACCCCTAAGAAGGAGCTTTAAATACTGTGTGGCTCAAAGTACAGATGCGCCATGATCCCGGTGAAGTTAAGCGTCTGTGGGTTGGGTTAATTAGGTGTGTGAGTGACTGGTACCTTATTTGCAGTGACGACCTGTTACTTCGGACCGAAGCAACAAATGGCACAAGCTCTCCTTAATTGGCGTTATCTGCCGTGGACACGAGGAGAGTTGATAAAAAACGAAAAAAGTATTAAATGTAGCTTTACCTCGTTCCTTAGAAAACAGAAAAAAAGTGAAAACAGGTTAAACTCTTAAAAGAACCAGATACAAACCTCCCTTGCAAACACACACTGACACATCTTCTCTATCTTGATGAATTCCACTTCAGACCCTTCACTCCATCTGGACTTTCTTTCTTCACCCTCCCCTACCCGACTCACCCCTCATCCTGTTCTGCACCTTTCTCCCTTCCCAGTCTTCTTCCCCCTTCTTCTCCCCCTCCCACTCTTCTGCTCAATGATCCCCTCCAATCACTCTCTTCTTTGCGCGTTTCCCCTACACACACTCTTCTTCCCATTCTCTCTCTATTCCCTTTCGCCACCTTTCCCATTCTCCCACTTTCTTCACTCTTCACCTCACATTCTCTTTCCTCAACCCTACACCTTTCCCATCTTTATCATCCAACTCTCTCCTTCCCCTCTTATCCTCTTTTCCCTTCTTCTGCACCCTTCTCTATCCTCCCCTGCCTTCTTCCTTCTCCCCTCGTCTCTCTTTCCCCTAATCCCTCCTTTCTTCACCCTACCCTTCCTACTCACCGCCTCCTGACAACCACTTCCTTCTTGTCGTCCTTTTTCCATTATGCCGTAGGGGGTAATGGGGATGTATTAATTACGATCTTAACTCCTACGCACCCGGGACATATTCTTATATTTTGTCCTTGCTACCAACCAACGATTATACTGAATTTAGAGGGGGATCCTGAGTGGCTAAGGGGTCAGTGAACGCTATATCTTGCTCCTCCAACTCGAAAGGTCATCCGAAAAATAAAATCGCCCGGTGGCAGCGATGAACTCTCTCCCTCTCCCTCAACATCCTCCATTTCCTTTTCTCTTTTTCTCATCTCTCTTCCTCCTCCCCAACATCACACTGCCTTCTCCCTCACATCTCCAGCATTCCTTCTAGCGCTCTGCCGTCTTCTCATCCATCAGTGTCGAGAGGGTAATGGAAAAAATGACAAGTCCTCTGAAAGTGGTGTAGGGTGGCTGTCGCATATTAATGTGTGTGTGTGTGTGTGTGTGTGTGTGTGTGTGTGTGTGTGTGTGTGTGTGTGTGTGTGAAGGAGAAGGATCCGGGATGATACACACAAAGAGCCTCCCTCATACACACAAGCACCCTGGCAGTTACACAAGCACATACACCCTTTCCCTTCACTCGCCTGTGTTTATTCTCTGGGCAGCTGCAACGAGAGAAAAATTGATGAGCTATATTCCTTTTTTTTCTTATTAATTTGTTTCGTGCTTGGTTTGTGTCTGTCCTATAGTATGGTATGAATGTCAACTGTGAGGTAATTAATATTCTCTCTCTCTCTCTAACACACACACACACACACACACACACACACATACACACACACACACTCAAAGGCACGTCTCATCACGACTAGAAAAACATGCCAACGTCAATCTGAAGATTTTAAGTGGCACTTGACGTGGGGAGTGACAGCCAGCGAGCAAGCGATCCTAAAACATTTACGCTTCACGTGCTGGGAGGAGGGAGGTGAAGGTGACTGGGAGGGGAATGTGAGGGGGAGGGGGGAGGCTTGTCAAAGGGGAGCAGGACTGGGGGGATGGCAGGGTGAGGGGGGAGGTTTGTCAAAGGGGAGTGGGGGTGGGGGGATGAGAGGGGAAGGGAGCTATGTTAGGTCTGGAGGGAGCAGGGTGTCGGGGGTTGGAGTAACGGGTTGTCAAGAATACGGTTAGAAAGTTGTTGCTGATCAACCCCAGTCTGTCTGCCCGAGCAGACTCATCAACCGCAGGCAAGCAACCACCCCTGCAGGACCATCTCATGCAGTGAAACAATGTTCCCTTACGGGTGACAGCTGAAAGTGTGGCAGTTTGGATCCCGGCTGAACGCCGCATTTGCCTCTCTCCACCCAGTTAGCAGGGGCACCATAGCAGGCTCCACTTCATCCTCTAATCCGGTTATACGGTTATCACTCAGTGAGGTAAATAATTTCCTAGGTTACATGAAACCATTATGCTTGTCACTCAGTGTAGAGCCACCTGAAGCGGAAAGAAGAGTAATAAAAAGTGACAGGATGGAAAGAGAGAAGTAGAAAGAAAAGAGGGCACACACAAAAATAAAATGAGAAATGGGAAGGAAGAAGCAGACAGCACTACATCATGTTAATGGATGACGGTCGCCACCACCTACCACTTATGGATAGGGTAAAGGGCTGTAATAAGTGTGCGTAGGGGAGGGGTGTTTGGGATGAGGATAGAAGAACTTCAGGGTGTCAGGAGTGGGGGGTGAGGGGGTGTCAGGAGTGGGGGGTGAGGGGGTGTCAGGAGTGGGGGTGAGGGGGTGTCAGAAGCGGGGGCGTGGGGTATTAGAGGCGGGGGTTGGGGAGTCAAGGGTGCGAACAGGGGGTCAGGGTTGAGAGAGGAGACTATCGGGGATGGGGGTGGGGAATATCAGTGGTTTCTGGGGAGAGGGGAGGGGGAGTGTCAAGAGTGAGCGTGCACCGAGACCCTCAGCAAAATAATTATCAAAGAATGTTGGGAGCGCGAGTGCCTTCAGGGGGTCGAGTTTGGAGTAATGTCGCTCATAAACCCCAGCATAAGCTTCCCCTAATTACACCCTCTTAGGCCAAATGACATCGCTCAGGTACCTAGAATGCCCATGCCTCCACTCTACTTGCAACCTGACTTCGGTCGTGCAATTGCAAATCTCTGATTGCCTACTCTCTCGTGCAATCTAAAGTTCTCAACCTTTCATTTGTTCAGACATAAAGGCCTCATCGTGTTAGGAACTGTTTCTAATTTCGGCCGCCTGCCCTCCTCCCAGGAACAACAGCTCCTACTTCCTCTATGATCTGGCAGCCTTGTTTCTAGGCTTCTTTTGTTGTCTGCTTGCCAACATTCAGTTTCAGTATTTCCGTTGCAATTTAAGTAATACTCCGTGATATTTTTTTTTACACTTACAATTACTATTGCACCTTTGCCCACTTGCTATTACAACAAATAATTATGAACCTATGGATGAAAATACTGATTACACAGCAGCACAAATTTCTCTCCTTAGCATCTAGATGATTATCACAAAAATTTTACCTATAGCCAAAACTTTCTTACCTACACACAGTTCCACATTTCAGTAATAAAATACTTCTTACCACAACACACCAATCCCCAACCAAACACCTAATTTCAACCACACACCACCTTTCTGTAACTACCCACCAACCCGTAACTTCACACATACCACAACCAAACACCTAACCAAAGCCACTCCAGTTTTCAGGCACACCCGTCCACAATCACACAGTTATCCACAACCTCGGAGCTCCTAACCTCAACCACACATACAAGTACCACAAGCAAGCACGTGATCAGAACAACAACTACTACACACCAACCCACAATCGGGCGCACACAAGCCAACAACTAAGCACCTCACCAGAACTACTCTTACACATCTACACTTACCTACATACAAACACATACAACAGCCAGACATCTAACCAGAACCACTCCTACCCACAACCACACACCTCCAGCCTCAGCTCCAGCTCCATACCTCGTTGCTCTACCTGCCTAAGAGCCTTCAGCCAACCATGACCGTGCAAGGTGGTTGTTATTGTGAGGGGATTATGGGACACTGGCTTGGGGGAATGACATGCGAGGGTGAGGGAGGGGCAGCGGCGGAGGAGTGATGTGAGGGGTGAGTGGCATGCAAAGGGGGAATGACACACTGAGGGGATTGCTGTGAAAATGAGCAGCATGTAAGTGGGTGGTAATTTAGAAGTGTGTAGTGCGAAGGTGAGCGGCATGCAGAAGAGACTACGACAGACTGAATCAGAGAATGCTGTGATTGGTGTGAAAGTGAGTGACATAGTGAGGTAAGTGATGTGAAAGTGTTATGCCAGGAGGGAATGGCAGGTTAAGGTGAGTGGTGTGAAACTTCGTGTTATTCTGAGATGATTGTTGTGCAAGTGATATGAAAATGGCCATCATGTTCAAGTGAGTGACGTGAAAATAAGCAAAACGTTGGGGTGAGTGGTGTCAAAGTGCCGAGCGAGGAAGGATGGAACAGAAATACAGAAATCGGGCATCAATATTCAAGTGGGTGGTCTGCAAGGGAAGGGAGTGGCAAGGGTAGGTAGCAACAGTGGACTATTAAATACGGATGTGGTGTGACACGCTGATGTAAGAATGAGAGACAGGATCGGGAAGAAGTCAATGAATGATAACGCAAAGACACCAAGCAAAAGATGGCCAAAAAGAATGAGGTAAACACAGAGCACCTAGAACAGAAAAACAAAAATTAAACTGACAGGTGAAAAAAGGGATGGGGAGATAAGGGTGTGGCAGACTGACATAAAGAAAAGGGAAGTGAACGATAGCACAAAAAAACAGCGAAATGGACAAAACCCAGTGACGTAGACATACAGATAGGAGAAAAGAATTGGCAGAAACAGTTGACCGATGAAAAAATACCGGCGGAACCTGAGGCAAACAGACAGAGCCAATGACAGCAAGTGAAAATGAATCAGATATACAGAACAATGAGGAATAGACAAGAATGAAATAAAGTGGCGAACACAGGAAGAGACTGGGAAAATAAATCAAACCGGATGATGAGGCTACCGGGTGATAGCTGGCGACAGAGAATGATACAGACAGATAAAGAAAGTAAGGAACAGAAAAGGCTGAAAAAATCTGGTTATCAGAAAGAGACTGATACAAGTGATAACAGTGGATGGAAAGGCAGACAGAAAGAAGGATGACAAGAAAGACGATGGACAGTGAGGGCAAGGAAATATACGCAAGGAAGAAGGTGGCTGAAGGAATATTACAAGGAATGGACGACGAGGAAGACAATTAGGGCAAAACTAGGTAAGAATAAAAAAAAATAAAAAGATCAAATAAAAAGCATGGGAATTGACGAAGTAGACAATGAGAAGAGGAAAAGACTGACAGAATAATGAAGGGAAATCAAGAATGAAGCAGAATTTCAGCAGAGACTGGGTTACACAAACAGGGCAAAGTAGTCCAAAGATGGGCTAGACACACACACACACACACACACACACACACAGAAAATGAGTTCGAGAAGTTGAATGACAAAGGTATATAAAAAAAAATATGAAAGAAAATGATAGAAATGAGACGACTAAGAATGCAAAGGGGGAAAAAAATAATGACACGAGGAGAAGGAGGGAGCACGAAAAGGGCTTGTGAAAAAAAAAAAGAAATAATACAATGAGAAAAGAACCAAATGACGGG
>JAGKTI010005966.1:0-12580 GCA_018397915.1 Birgus latro
ATCTTTTTCTGCCACTGAGCTACGTGAAATAGTAAGAGGGAATTTGGCCCAAGGTAAGGTGAAGGATATATGGGAACTTCACTACATGCCCGTTAGGCCACATGCTCTTCACAGTAACTTAGTCCGAGATTTCCATTGCACTGTTTTGAATGATGAGGTGTAACGCGGGCTTAGCAGTAGGATATGGCGCTGATCACGAAGAATTGCTCTGCAAAAGGATGTAGGGCCGAAGCATTGACTTTTTCCGCCACTGAGCTACATGCAGTAGCTCTCTCTGGAGGGGGAGAGAGAGAGAGAGAGAGAGAGAGAGAGAGAGAGAGAGAGGGAGAGAGAGAGAGAGAGAGAGAGAGAGAGAGAGAGAGAGAGAGAGAGAGAGAGAGAGAGAGAGAGAGAGAGAGAGAGAGAGGAAAATGTGAACCAGGTTAAGGTGAAAAAAATAATAAAAATTAAATAAATAAATAAAAAGCACCGTATCCGCCCACAGACCTGTACGTGGTGACGGAGCAGCTGAGGATGGATATGATGGAGGTGCGATGGTCGAGCGTGGCAGAGGAGGTCTACATCGTCACACTGTCCTCGGTATCCGGCAGCCAGCGTCACGGGGCTCCACGAACACCCCTCGACAACACAACACGGCAGGTAGATGTGTTGCTGGCGCCCTACCTTGTTAGATTTGCCGAAGCTGGGGACGTTAAGGTCTTGTTAGGCACACACACACACACAGACTCACAAATTGCTGGAAATATAATAAAATATCTAAAGTATACCTAAGCATTACAACTGGAGTTGACAAGTCCAGGCGTTAAGTACACGATGCTCCAAAAATGGCTAAAATTAATGTTAAAATCATTATAGTATCATTAATTATTGCAGGTAAATTTGTGATAGCAGACGGCGCTAGACTGTCTTTGAGAAAGTTCCAGAAACTGCTAGCGATGATGTTGAAGTCTACAAAAAACTCTAAGCAATGCAGTTGTGTGTGTGTGTGTGTGTGTGTGTGTGTGTGTGTGTGTGTGTGTGTGTGTGTGTGTGTGTGTGTGTGTTACTCTGCTATCAAGGCCCAGTAATCCTCCTACATACCATACACCTCTCCATGCCACCACTTCGGCGCTAGCACCCACTGTCCATATTGAATACATGCTAGGGATGTCTCGTAAAGGACTGATGTATTGGTATTAGCGCGGGTATTTTTACGACATGTCGGTGGGTCTTCTGGTAGATCAGTAAAGCTTGATTTAATGAAATTCAAATCCTTAAACTGTTCCCTGCCCCAGTGGGGATTTGAACCTGGGTCCGTTAGGACCGCAGGCCACCTCTTAGGTACACTTGCTAAAACCGAGGGCGCTAGATTCTCGCTAAGTATACAAAGTCAAAAATAATAATGTAATAAAGTTCCTATATACAGCTAAACACTGTCACAACTGAAGGCGCTAGATTCTAGCTAAGTACTGTACACTGATCACCAGAAATCGCTAAAAATGGTGCCGAAATCCAAAAAGAAAAACTTGCAAAATTTAGTCTAACTTCATATGCTGGCTCTCAGAAATTTGTCTCTACATATTTTACTTGCAAAATGTCTCTCTGAATCCACTAAACTGTCCATCTTATTTACAGGTGACGTGCGGGACAGGGAGTGAAATCTGCGTGTCACATTTCACAAACTTGACCGAAAATTCCTACAACGTCTCCGTCCACAGGCAGGGCGACGACTCTACCTCAGTGACTGACATCTATGAGACAGAGTCCGATTTTGGTAAGAATAGAAAAGATACCCAAGTTACACAAGGGTTCATTTGTGAAGGCAGTGCTGAAAGAGGAATTTACGTTAAGTCGAAATTTACAACTTGATGCTACTTACGAAAGGAAAAAAGAAGTAATAATAATAATAATAATAATAATAATAATAATAATAATAATAATAATAACGATAATGAGATTGATTGATTGAGTGACTAACCGCAATAAAACCGGGGGAGCAACTGCTGAGGTTACATGCCGGAGGGGGAAAAAAAAAGTGTTAATAGATACAAAACCACTTTACTCCTCTGCAACATACCATCTGGTGTAAATCCATTCCCACAGTAACCTCTGCAACATACCATCTGGTGTAAATCCATTCCCACAGTAACGCAAATTCACCAAGCAACGAGATAATCCGCACTATGTATAGCCACCCTGTGAATAACCTGGTACTATTTTGCTGTTATAAGGCCATTTCTAACATTCAGATACGTGGTTTATTTATGTCTGAGCGTTTCCAGGCAGCCGGAATCACCCAATTTCGCCAGGTCATTTGACTGGATCATAAACAAATCCGTCAAGGTCCATTAAAATAAGCGTTTCATTTCCAGACTAACTTAAATATCGACAACTTACAAATGATGACTATACCCCTTTTATTCTAATCTGACCTAAAATTGCAGTCTCTCTATTTCAAAGGCTGTATAGTGTTTTTGTTCGTATCTACGTCCGAATATCGTGTTAGCCATGAAGAAGTGCTATAAAGAGGATGTACAGCCATAGCATTGTTTTTCTGCCACTGATCTACGTGATGTAAGCTGCAGAAGGAAGAAAATCCGGGCCAAGTTAAAGTGGCATGGTTAACCTTGAGTCCTAGTATCATGATTCCCAGTGGATTTACAGCTGTATTGTCAGTAGAACAGACGATTTATCATCACCCATTCCTTAGTTATTTAGTTTCCATATTACACTTACAACATTCTGCTGTACGCTGTCATTTACATCTTTTCCATATCAATATACTTTGCATCAGTAACATACAAGAGGCTACTGGGATGTAATGTGCGGAAAAAAATAGCTAAGGCAGAGGTGTTACGACATCTCCAAAGCCACTGATAACACCGTCCTCCCTAGAAAGCTACCTCTTTATTGTAAGTGATGTAATCCCAGCTCATACTTTCTCACCGCAGACCAAAACTGGAATGAATCGTCCAAGTTGCTAATTTCTGTTCTGTATACCATTCTGACACTTTTTCTTGTCCAGGAAAGTTCAGGTTAGGTTAAGTTTGTTTTCTTAGTATCAGGTTAGGTTCGTCCATTAGGTTAATCTGTTAGGCTAGATTAGGTTAGTAAGGTCAACTGAAAAAATACGAAAACTGGAAACGTTATCATCGTGGGAAAATCAAACTCAGATCTTAATGCAAAAATAGTATACAGAATGGAAAACTGTATCCTGATTTCCACCCCCATATACTGTACTTTATTTCTTATCCGATAATTCCACAGTATTAATATTCACTTGTATGCCGATAATACTTCATTAAGTGATATATACAGTGTGTTGTCGATTCATTTGGGTTAGGGCACTTTACAGCACAAGTTTTTTAAGAGGGAAAATAAGAATAAAAAAATAACTAACTTCTAACTGCTACTTGTTGATCACTCTTGGCCAGTGGGTTGGGGGGGTGAATTTTAAGGTTCATATTCCTAGTGGCTTTGGAAATTACGTTGCAGCTCTCACTCAGCGATTTACTTTGCATATTCGCTTTAATTATCGTGTATATTACCTAGGATAACTGTGTCGACCTTAAAAAGGGACGAATAGCATTCCAGGAGAATATTGAGGTTTAGTATGCAGAATAAATCGCTAAGGCATAGGTTTACGAAGACATCCGTGCCGTGGGAAATATAGCCCTACAAGAGAGGTTAGGGAGGGAGGTACAGCAGGTCCTTGGTGCGCGGATGGTATTAACTATTAAATCAGCCATCAGTACCAGCAAAATTACGTATTTAAATTCCACTGCTGCCTATGAAACTGATTTGCAAGTCTCACAAGTTACCATTTTTCTGCTCGCTAGACATACAACCCTGCACGAGACAACCCTTAAAAAAAAAAAAAAAGCCATCTTATTAACCAAGTACGATATTATTTTATAGTAGTTTCTAACAATTTTTCAGAGGGTACAGAAAAGCGTAATGTATTAAAGATATTTATGAGAATGGAAAGCTTTTTAATATCTGTTTTTCTGGTTCATCAATAATATTTGGATGAAAAGTTGGCAGTCTTGTCAGTCCCGTGACCATAAATTTTACAACATTCATTTTATTTGTTTATTCAGTCATTTATTGCTTATTTAAACTTTTGTATCACTATGCTGAACTGACTGGCAAACAAAAATCTATGAGGAAACGAACGAACGATTAAAGAACTAATTGACTTCGTAACTGTGGCAGTGTCTACCTTCTGAGACTGATAAAGTATCGGTTCCTCCCTTGCACGTAAGATAAGCCCCCTGCGTGGACAGTGACGAAGGTGAGCAGCGTGAGCAACGAGGAGACCCGAGTGAGCGTGGACGAGAAGCCCGGAAATGATGTGGACGTGGTGTTGTCTGTGCAGCAGGGGTCAGGGCCAGAGATCAGCGTAGTGGGCGAACTTGTCCCTGATCATTCTCCCACCACCTATGTCTTCAACCACGACCAGCAGCTCCTCTCTTCCGGTGCCACTGACTTCCTGCTGGTGGCTCACGACAGCACAGACAACGGGCTCAGCGGAATTGCGGAAACCCACCTCACACTGTCTGGTAACTTGCTGTTTTACCACTAGTTTTACTAAAACCCACCTCACTCTGCCCAATGACTTATTTTTTTAAATAGAAAAATAAGACCCTTTAACGTAATTTCTCTCACCTTTCTAAAGGAATTTTGCATCATCGTAACAAAACTACTCTTACGATGTCATGAAGAGTTTGTTCTAGCTCGATATATGGAACTTTATTAAAATATCTTGACCATTGTGACTGCCCAGAGATACTGTTGAAATGAAGCGAAACAGGGTAAGACTGGTATGGGTCCAGTGCTTTATCGAGTAGGCCATAGCTACTGGTATATCAGGAAAAAAAAAAATGGTGCTGGACATGAGTTGCTATTGATTATTTTGCATCACATAATAGGCCTAGAGAGTTTTAACTCTTTAGGTTATAGTTCTGACTTTCAACAGAAGGAAATACTTATACCAATCACTAATTTTTTACCCTCCTGGCACGAGGGAAATTGAAGCCAAGGCTAAAATAGAACCAGGCGTGTGAACACGGTTAGTGTAGCGCCCTGATAGTGATTCACGAACTTCTTCATAACTGTGCTCATGTGTTTCGTCCGTGAGTTGTGGTTCAGGTGAGTGAGCCTCTCGCCTCAGTGGCAAGTCCGCTCGTCTGGCATGACTTTTAGCCTGGCTTCGACCCACCTAGAGCCAGGGGGGCAAAGAAATCAGTGATAGCAATAGTACATAGATTAGCTCATGTGATATATAAAAGTAAATGAACTTTTACCGAAGTCTGATCAGTTGTGTGTTTATGTGTTTATTGAGTGTGCTTGGATGTGTAATTAACATGGATATTAAGAGAAATAACTGTAGAGGACTGTCTGCGAATATGGCTATTATGAAATACACGTATAATGCGTGAAGCGGTGAAGAACATGGAAGAGAAAGGGTGAAGGTTGTTCATAATGAAATAAATAATGTGTATATACTGTATATGTGTGGGAGGGGTGAGGCAAAAAAAATTAAATGAAAAAAAAAATCGTAGTGATAATAGATAGCTTTGAGACATATAGCAAAAACTTACTAGGATTATAGAGACTTCCTTCTCGTAGAAATTTATTATGATCTTTAATCAGCCCGACCCCCGTTTGTGGTCAGACGTAGAGACCATGGTGGCGTGGGTGGGTGCGGAGCCTGGGAACTCGTCTGCGTCGCTGCGTGTGGAAGGCGGTGCGGAGGGGGTGACCGCGTCTTGGGTGTGTATGGCCACGACAGGTGCCTGTTACCTGCTGGAGGTGGGCGGGGCTGAGGAGGCGTCGGAGGCTGAGGTGTGCTGGCTCCTGAAGGACTCATTGGACGACCATGACGTCTCTCAGTGCACACACCAGGCTTCAAATTTCACAGGTCAGGGAAATACTGTAGCTGTATCCGTCCGTCTCTCCAACTTGACTGATGACCTTGAAGAAGATATCAACACTAGATTACGGTGTTATACTCTGGTACAATTAGCACTGCGTAAAACTACCGTCCTTCCATCTTCAATGCAACAGCGTTAATGCTTTAATATGTTCAGTTAGTGCTTTATTGTTAGTCTCATTTATATATGATACGAGCGCAATCTACTGTATTGTGGACACAACAGTTATCAGCTCTGAGACTAAGCCTCTTCTACGTGTCTGACATATGGCTATCTTAATGTCATCAGACTCCTCTCAGACAACTGAAAAGTTTTTCTCAGAAATTTGGCATGCAGATTGTGGAAAAATTGTCAGTCAAGAACTGATATACTGTATCTATCCATCTATCTATCTATATGTATATGTCTATTTATTTGTTTATCGATCAACATCCTCTACTGAAATCAAGGTTTATGGCTACATATGAACGAGCTGAGAAACAGCTGAAAAGGTTAAACATAAGTCACAGGTCGACTTCAGACTTGCATAAATTAGGAGCGCTATTAACATGTTTGATATACTGTCTGATACGAGATTGTCAGCTTTTGTGTTGGTAGATCCCTTAGACTACATTCTATTGTCTCACACTCTGTTGACATATCATTGCAGCGTTCACATCGGAGGTGGCCGTGAGCATTGAGGACGGGTCGTTGAAGGTGAGTATGGTGGAGGATTGGACAGGGAACGTGGAGGTGGTGGCCTACAACCCCGAAGATAAGACCAGCATCTACACCGACACAGACCAATCCTGCCTTCCGCGAGACAAGGACCAACCATACCAGTGTTACCAGCAGCTCAAGGTGTGTGTGTGTGTGTGTGTGTGTGTGTGTGTGTGTGTGTGTGTGTGTGTGTGTAGAATCGCTTTTTGCCTCCTTGGACTAAAGGGGCTGACAACATTGCCTGCGAATGTTCCAGCCTTTACCACACTACTCAGTGAAGCAGTTATTCCCTTAACACGCAATGGGAGTACTGTAGTGTATACAGACCACGCTCTCTCTCTCTCTTTATATATATATATATATATGAGAGAGAGAGAGAGAGAGAGAGAGAGAGAGGGGGGGGAGAGGTGTTTCTATATCTTAAGAATCACTTGCCCTCTAGAACCATCGAAATACGGCCAAAAGCCTGTAATAGAGCGGTCCGATAATGTGGGGCGTGTGCAAGCCGGCCGCTACACTACTAACATAAAACCCGGTGTTGCCCTTAGGAGCGAAGTGCCCAGAGGATGAAGGTGTTGGTGACGGCTACTGACGACAGCAACATTGTTACCAGCTCCACTCTCATGACAGTCTATAGTAAGTAAAAATTTAGGAAAGACAGAGAGAGAAAGAGAGTCTTCACTGCGATGATATCCTGTTCTTTCCCACTCAATTCCGTCCCATCCCCACATTTCTCTAAATTCCTCTCCTTCCCCTCACTTCAGCATCCAACCCCCTTTCTTCCCTTAGCTCTCGCCCTTCTTCCTCCTCCTCCTCCCCTCTCACACTTATCCCTCTCACCTCCAATCCCTTTTTCTGTCCAGACTCCTACCAGCCCTCCGGCACCGAGGACTGGGTGATCGTCGTCTCTGTCCTGTGCTCTGTCTTCGGTGTCGCCATCATCGTTTTCGTCGCTGTCATCGTTGTGTAAGTCCTTCACCCTGCTCTGTCTCCCTCTTTGTTGGTTTCCTTGGCTCATTCGCTCACTTAAGTCGTTTGCTGGCATAAACAACTTTCCATAAGTCTCTTTTTCTTGAAGGGGGGCTAACTTAAGTCATTCTCCATAAATCATTCTCGTTTAAGTCGTTTACTACCCTCCGTCATTCTCCATATTTCGTTTATTAACTCAGCCCAGTCTCCTTCAGTCTTTCACAAACTTAAGTCATTCTTCATAAGTTCGTCACCTGTTGTCTTCAGTGTCATTTTCCCAGAGGCGTTCCTTGGTCTCTCTTTTCCGTTTACCATAAGTAGTTAGGTAATTTTCCATCTTATGTGTACAACATTCACTGGTTTGTTAAGTATCTGTACGTCGCTCACTAGCTTTATTAATTATCTGTGAGTTATTCATTAACATTCTCAGTTATGTCGTTCAGTAGCACTGATGATATTCTGTAAGTAATTCACTAGCTTTAGTACTTATACACAAGTCGTTCTTTACGTCTCCTAACTTTCTTGCTGCTTCGTGCACCCTCAGACGTCTTTGAAAAGTGAGCAAGAACAAGAATTTTTTTTATATCCATATCTAAAGAACCTTAGCTGACGTTTATATTATTCACTTTTCCATAGGGAGTACAGCTGAGGTAAAGGAAGGGTGCAACTTGTCGCTTAATGTAAATTATCATGTTACCTTTTTGTAAGATCATCTCTGCTGTTAAGTTCACAATAAATTACGTGTCTGTTATAGTTCAGTGCTACCTAAAAAGTTGATTTATCAGTTTCTGCTGGTTAATGGAAAAAGTTTTGATATTATGGACAGGACTGTCCGTACTTACTCTTATGCATTTCCCTAGCAAAAAGAAGCAAGCCAAGAAGCAGGTGTCGGCCAAGGAAGCCCCAGCCAGCCCCAATGGGGAAGATGGTGCTCCTTCAGTCACTAACCTACCCCCCAATCCACTGACAGCACAAACACGGAACATAACGCCTCAGCAGCCTCTAAATGGTCACCAGCATCCATATATTCGCCATCAACCTCCAAATGTTCCTCATCAACCTCCAAATGTTCACCGTCAGTCGTCTGGGATTTACGAGGAGCTCCCCAGTAGATATCTGCAACCCACTGCCTATCACCATCCTCCTGCCAATGCACGCCAGCCCCCACAAGGAGCTTGGAACGCTAGAGATCAGCCCTTAGCACTTCTGCCACTCCCTAGACCATCCCCAGTGAGTGCCAGTATCATGTCAGTTACAGTTTAGGTAATGCACGAATTTACAGATCAGTCAGAGAAAGATTTAGAAGTCATAATTAGCAAAAACCTAAAGCCTAGAAAACAATGCATAATAGTGTGTCCTGTGCTGGTCACCATACATATTCATACATTTTTCTTATATCAGAGGTGTCACAAGTTCTGCTGCTCTCCCAGATGTTTTCATTTGGATATTACATTACTTCCCACACTACATAATCCTCAACTATCAGTTAATAACAGTATCCCAAAACATGAGAAGCAGTGTAAGAGATTTCAGCAATACGAATTTACTCATAACTGCTCCATTGTTTTGCTTTTTAATGCTGTATCAAGAGGATTCTTCCATTCTGTCATCTGATCTGCCATGATGACAACTCTTTTCTCGCTAACTGGTGCACTTTTGTCCCTAACTGTTTTATTAGACTCTCAAATCATCCTTTTCATCTACTGGGATTACTCTCCTGCTTATCTTTAGATATAAATAATTTCTAATACAATTTGTGTTCAAAACGCTAATAGCAAATGAAGAGTAGAATCTGTTAATAAAAATAAGCACCAAGCCCAGTATCACATGATATAAATTTACGTCTTGACCAGGAGTGGACGGATGGGGAGTAACTTAAATTCATATCCCTTCCAGTAATGGGTTAATAGTTTATCTCCTTTACTAATCAACAACTTTTATTAATTCCCTAATGCCTGCTTAATTCTACATGACTTTATTAATCCCTGAGGGCCCTTTATTCACACCTTAAATCCATGTATTTCTGTAATCCAAATCCCAAAGGTGACTGAGAGATTGTTGTGACAGGTAACGTACGATGAGTGGGGATCCCGTCCTCTGGGTGGCCATCTTCAGTCCAACGCTAAATCCACAGTCACAGCTCCTTCCACGGTTAGTACTTTTTTTTGTGGGGGAGAGAGAGAAAAAGAATCATCACTGCCGTCCTAACCCTATTTTCCACTAAAGAATGGAGTAGGTGGAATCCAGAAACAGGAAAAGAGAAAGGAAAAAAAAAGTATCCCAGTCAACTAAAATCCTTGTAAAACGAGCCACTTCATCATTCACACCTCATTTAACCTTTCAACTATTTTAGCTCCACCTCCCAGACGAAAACCATCTGTACACACGCGAGCAACAGTTCCTACTCACCCTCTTCCCCTATCCCCTGGCCTGAAAGGAGTTCTAGCCAAGATTCCACACCAGAGATTCAATAGAGCTTTTCTGGACTGCACTATAGGCTACTCCTTTCACTATAACTTGGCTTTAAAAGACTGCTATCTCTCCATCTTCAATGTTCAGTTTTAGCAACGTAATAGCTCTAGAATATGAAGCTAGTCACGAGTAAATTCTATGGAAAGGATGTAGAGCCATGGTATTGTTTCTCCCATTGAGCTACACGGTCTGCGCCGCAAAGAGGACGAATATCTGGGTCAAGTTAGTGCAGTAAGAGTAAAGTAACAATGCCACTGCGAACTGATCCTAACGCAGTCTATTAAACTTCTGACCCACCAACAAGTCTTCATTTGATGAGAGACACTAGCTATGATCTTCCTCTAGTCACGAGTAAGAGTAGAGGCGCAGCAGAAACTGTATCTTACAAGCGTACATATTTATTCATGTTTTTTCTTTATATACACACTTCATAGATACTTGCAAGATAGTCATTCCGTCGACTACCGAGTCACAGAAGCGGTGGAATCTTTGTCATGTGTATCTGCCTACATACTTCATCTCTTCATTTAATTCTTTTGCCTTGTCTTTTGCTACCTTGAATTACCCCGTTCTTGTACATACATTCACTTACCGCTTCCAGCCATCTTATTCCAGGCTTTCCATTTTACTTCAGGCTTAATTTTAACAGGGATAACAAGCGATATGGGAAGATTGTGCGTTTTCCTCTCGCAGTTCCCCACGAGAAACAAACTTTGGAGGAAGTGTAACGAGAAACTATGATTTATTATTATTATTATTATTGTTGTTGTTGTTGTCATTACTACTACTACTGCTACTTGCAAAAAGGACAAGGACAGAGTGCAGAGTCTCCCTGTCTTCTCCCTCCTGTCAAATGCAAATCTTAGTTCCGAGTGAGGAATGATCGAGAGGTGTGTTTTTGAAACTAGTTCCTGACTTTTATTTTTATTCCCGCAGCGGTATGAAAGAAGGTTCCGGTACTAAGTGGAGCGGCAGAGGGATAAGGCAGCTGCAATGGGATACTCCTGAATTCCTCGCCTGAAATACCAGAAGACGAGTGGATTCATTTTAGTGCTGAACTGTGGTACTTCAGTCACACGCCGGTATAATAGCCTCTGTTTACGTAATAGATGACAATAAGACACTGTTGATGTATTAGGAGAAAATGATAAATGTTTAGCTGTAAATGTGCCTCTGTTTATATATTAGGGAAAGGTAATAAAATGTTTGTTTGTAAATTTGTCTCTGTGTATGTATTAGGAGAAAATGAATAGAGACAAGTTTGTTCGTACCTTGTTAACGTTTTCAGTAACAGCATCACACTCCATATCAAAATCAGGGCGTGAAGGTATGGACAAACCCCAATCTATTTGACGATAATTTCCGAAATGTGTCATGATAGTAGTAGAACATGCCTGACTTTTCTTTAACGCTATGAAATGTGGGATACAGGCTTATCACATCCAATGATTTCAGGTGTTCCATAAATGATCGTCAGTTAATAGGTATCAAATTATTAGGTATTAGAGTGTATGCATGGACAGTCCTTTGTTCTTAAATTCTCCTTTGAAAGATAACATTGAAATCTTTGGTTATGGGATTGGGGCAATGACTGTTTGACGGGCGATTGAGTAAATTGACGAGAAAATTGCCTGTACTTAAATTTGTATATATTATTTCACAACGTCTTGGCAGTAACACAAATTAGTAAAAAATTTGAAACGGGATACCAGACTCATATTTTTCAAAGTATTTTCAAGGTCTCGTCGAGAAACAATAAATTTGTTTTTATGTCATCAATCCTATCCATTGAAAGATACGTAAGTAGTTTTTTTCTCTCTCTCCCTCTCTCTCTCTCTCTCTCTCTCTCTCTCTCTCTCTCTCTCTCTCACACACACACACACACACACACACACACACACACACACACAGCATTACTACTTAAGACTGGCGTATCAATTAAAGTACAAAATCCACACAGATAGCTAACAGCATCACCTTAGAGTAAGCCCGAAAATTTTGTAATTTTTTATTTTATTCATGTTGCTTCCAGGCGATTGTGATCAGATAACAACAGGCAAAATGTGAAGGCTATATTTATA
Organism: Birgus latro; assembly: GCA_018397915.1. Taxonomy (NCBI): domain Eukaryota; kingdom Metazoa; phylum Arthropoda; class Malacostraca; order Decapoda; family Coenobitidae; genus Birgus; species Birgus latro. The sequence continues at coordinate 12,137 of JAGKTI010005966.1, forward strand.
TATATATCTACCTATCTATCTATTATACATACATACATACATACGCACATATATAAATTATTTAACTGGTTAATCACTGTATTAGTCATATCTCATCTTTGCCAATTTTTCGAATGGGGATGCGGGTTCCTGGGGGTCCACTTTCCCCTCTTTTTTTTTTCTTTTAATCCATGGCATTTGTTTTCTTTGCTGAATTTAAAACAGCAATGCATTCTTTAAAATCAATAATCGTACAAATCTGACTTGTCGTGAAGTGTAGTATTTATGGCTGTAAATAAATTGCGATCATTAATACATGTTTTGTTACTGGTACAAGATTTCAGTGCCTAATAATTCTCCTCAATGGGTGAAATGAGGAAAGAGGTTTATGCTCTCCTTTTAACAGTTGCTGGATTTGCCTGAATGGTGGGTGGGGTCGAGAGAGAGAGAGAGAGAGAGAGAGAG
>JAGKTI010005966.1:21729-42586 GCA_018397915.1 Birgus latro
CTTCTTTCCGACACCTCCAGAACCATTGTACATAATTCTTCTTCGGAGAAGTTAGGGCGGCGTTTCTTAAGTGGAGGCCCTTCCATTATATTTTGGCACACTATTAACTTTACGCACTGTAACGTACTAGAGACGCTGTCAACTAAGCCGCTGTGTTTATTTTTGAATTTGAGCATCCGTCTCATTCTTGGAGAATCTCTGTTTTGATTGGCGTTTACGTCGATGAACTGCAATTGTGATTGGTTAACGACAAATCAGCTGGCGCTCTTACTGCCCACTGGTGAGCTTCATGGAAAACATCCTAGGACAGCATTAGGACTTTTTCAATCTTGTTTGAGTATCGGTGAATTGGGATGTCCTAGGTGTGGCATAAGTTAAGATATCCTAAGTTCCTTACGACAGCCAGTTGTCCTAACTTGGGACAGCTTTTGAGTGACCGCGTGCTGCGACCGACGCAGTGGCACATATAAATCCCGAATTGGTCATTCTTGCTCTTCTTCGTGGTAAGTACCACAGCGATCCTTCTTCCTTCCCATTACTTAATACAGGGTGGTCCTCATATAACGTTCTTCTTACACTATGTCGGGTGATTTAGTGTGGCGGGCAGGGCTCAGTCAGCGTCACCAATCTCTGTTGAGCATCATTTATTGATCTCCTGCTGCCACTGTCACACTCAAGCCCACATCGGCAGACTGAGCCGTTCCCGCAGCACAAGACACTATCAAATGAGTTTCTATTGGAGCCCACATTATAACCATTTTAGAAAATTTATAAGTAACATACAAGTGAATATTAAGCTGTAATGTGCAAAATAAATCGCCAAGGAAGAAGTGTTAAGAAATCTGCTGCGCCACTAATGATACGACACTTTTTACAATTACAGGTGCTTTCAGGTGCAGGTTTCTTAAAGAAAATAAAAATAAAAGTGAAAATAAAGAAAAACCCATCTTGTCACCACCGCCTTCAGGGATACAAAACTTGGGTGCTCTTGAGGCAGTCAGTTGGAACTTGGAGGCCATGATAGCAACGCCCAGCGCCTCCCTCCTCCTCCTCCTCCTGATTCTGGCTGCTGTCTCGGGTAAGTTTTTTTTTTTTTTTTTTTTTTTTTTGTGTCCGACTCTGGGCATAGGCTTTACAGCCTGCTATCAAGGCCCAGCCGTCCTCCATACACCTCTACATGTCACCACTTCGGTGCTTAACACCCACCGTCCATATTGAATACATGCTAGGGCTGTCTCATACAGGACTGGTGTATTGGTATTACCATCGTTATCATCATCATCATTATTATTACCAAAATCAAAATCATCATCATCATTATTACCAAAATCATCATCATCATTATTACCAAAATCATCATCATCATTGGCATTGCTAAAATCATCATCGTCATTGGCATTGCTAAAATCATCATCATCATCATCATCACCATCATCATTACCAAAATCATTATCATTATCACCATCATCATCGCAACCATAATTCCCACCTAAAGGCCTCTCCACAGACTCGGACTTGTGACGCAATTTTGGATCAAACAAATGACATAGGAGGCTTCGTAAAACCCCTTCCTAAGCGATTTACTTTGCATGTCACTTTAACAATCCTTTTTACGTAATTTATATCATTTGAACATCGACATGGTTTGCATCACTAACATTCATAAGGATACTGAGATGCAATGTACAAAATAAATCGGCAAGGAAGAGTCATCACGCAATGTACAGAATAAATCGGTAAGGAAGAGGCATCCCCTCCTGAGCCAATTTAAATTATATAGTTGTAGCTAAAAGAACAATTAAAAACTTAATTATACTGAGAAGGTTAATGGAGCTTTTTTTTTTTTTTTTTTTAACTCCACTACCAGAGGGCTACCTTAACCCCTTCGTTGTCGTAGACTAACTTGTGGATTTTATCCAGGCTACAGCCATGGTATTTTATTCAATTGGTGGAATTTCTGGCGTCCAAAGGTTAATACAGACCATTTCCAACTCTTTGACTATTAGAATTCCCTTGCGCAAAAAATAAATAAATAAATAAATAAACAATGAAGGCATCCAGTAACAAAGAAAACTAATTCGTAGATGCGACTCAAAATAATTATCGGCAGTGACCCGTGTTAATAATGCTCCTGTCTTTTCAGGTCAGCTTCCGGTCCAGTTGGAAGTGAGGGAACTAAGGCAGGTGCGCCAGCCAGGTGATCCAAGCGGACTGGGGCAAAATGTTAGAGTCGTCCTGAAGGATCATACTAAAGTTGGCAGTGCTGGGAAATGGGAACTCACACTGTTTAGGAACGTGTCCGGTATTCTGAACCAAGTGTCGTACGACTGCTCTACTGCTGATGAAGACCAAATTATTATCGACTGTGAGGGGAAGCTGCGAAATGCATATGCACTACTTTTGTTGGTTTTGGATGAAGCTTATAATGTTATTGCCATAGAAAATCTGGAGGCTAAAATCACCGGTAAGTAAACTGTATAAATATAATTTCAGCATCAAGTAAGTCTTGATTATATTATTTCGATGTTATAAAAAAAACTGACAGAAATTTATCTTCGAGAAAACTACATTGAAAAGAGTATTTTGAAAATAATCAGTAATCTCTGTAATACTGTAGTGATTATTAATCCTCATACCCATAAACACCACTCTGTGTTTACTAATGTTTACAATAATGTCTAACACTACATCCTGTGTGCCGTAACCTTGACGAGAGGGACATTCTTACCCAGGAACGAACCCTTCTCCCAGACTTCAATACTGTTTTTCATATGATCAAACAAGTTCTGCTGTTCCATTGAATCTGTACCTCACCTAGGACATGAGGAAATGTCCTTTGTATCAAACAGCGTGTTATCTATGGGCTGAGGAACATACCAAACCTCTCTCAGATTAGGAATCTTCATCAGCAAAAAGACAAGAGAAGCATCTGTGAAAGGGCGAACTTTTGTCCCCGACTGTATTTACCAACTTTATATCACCATTTCGGTGTTGGTTTACCTCTTCTTCCTCTTCTAAGTCCCCCACTTTCACATCCCTTTCTCATCAGTCCATCTCGGTAGTACAGTATATCAATTGCTGGAGGCCGCATCCAGTGAGAAGGGGAGGTTGGGTGACCCTGACAAAACGACCTCCAAGCAGTTATACCCTAAACCAACAGTGACTCATTCCCCACGACACAAAACCCTTCGATCCAGTGCCCATCACGAGATATTTGCGTCTGGTCTTACCTAGAAGTGAAAGAGGGACTTGGATTGTAGCTGCAAAATTTTGTTTTCCTAGGTGAAAAAAAAAAAACTTTGACCGTGCATATCGGTACTGACTAGGATCCTTGGGGATCCCAACCTGTCTAAAATCTGGTTCAATTGGAGGTTTACCACTATGCAAAATAAATATATTTCCCTAGGCACTCCCTGATGCTTCCAGCTACCTGAAAAAGCGAACGCTAAGAACTATTTAACCTTTTCCCTCTCCTCCTCCTTTTCCATTTTGGAGAAACGCCGTGCCTCGCCTACTCTCTTAAGTGGGGAAAAACACGTTGTCGGAATGGTGATAATGATACAGCTGTATGTACTGCCGACAGATTTTGGGTCCCGTGCGGCGTGGGTCGGGGACAGTAGTGGCGGGGGCCAGGCGTTCCTCAGAGTCCACACCGGCACACTGGACAAAGTGGAGGTGGATGGGGTGGAAGGGAACCTAACCTGTTCTCCAAATATCACCACGTGCTACTATCAACAGGCACAGGTTTCTGGGCAACCCGAAGACATGACCGTGTCGCGCTGTAAGGACGTTGATACGGACAAAAGCACGACTATACAGCACTGTGATGACGTTGTTGGACTTTTCCCACGTAAGTAGGAACACCCAAAATGTATTTATTATCATTATTACATCCCCACTTCAGCACTGGGGTGTATTGTATAGCTCGGTGTGTGTGTGCGTGAGAACACAACAACTTTAGTTTTGATACATTTTAGATAAGACCTGGTGGACGTGTTGAAAGTCAGCCAAGGAGCAAGAGATTCGATTTTTTAGAAGAACAGTTCAAAGGTCAAGGTTGCAGGGAAAGATCAGCGCAAACAGTTCTGATTTCATATCAACTTTGTAGAAGGACTGGCAATCAGTCATGGATGAAGTGATTCAATTTTGAGAATACTAGGTCGAAAATAAAGGTCAGCGTTGACTCGATTTGCATCAAACATGGTGGAAGGTTTGCGGATGAGGCAAAGAACAAATAATTCGAATTCAAGAACAAGGTCACAGAACCGATAGTAGGTCACGGGTGTTGGTGTTCGAGTGGTGGGGGTGCTCACCATCCACTCACAAGATGTAGTGATGCCTTCAGGTAACTACACTGAGCGACAGGCAGAATGGGTTCCTGTAACTCAAAAAAACATTGTATTTGTTTATATCTGTCTATTGCCAAACGCCTCGATCCCGCATGGGGTGGCCACAAACAAATCGCCTCCATGTCNCCCCCTCCACCTCACTCACATACACTCTCCTCGTCAGTCTTTCACTCTCCATCCTCTCCACATGCCCAAACCACCTTAACGTGTTTCTCCTAACGCTTCCTATCACATCCACATCCACACCACAATGCTCCTTCACTTCCTCATTTGTTAGTCTGTCTCTCCATGTGACTCCACATGCTCCTCTCAAATAACTCATTTCCACTGCTCTCACTCTTGACTTCTGTCCTTCCAACAGGGTCCAAGCTTCATTTCCATATGTCAGAGTTGGTATCACAATACTGTCATGTAACTGCTTTTTCACTTCCATGCTCACTTCCTTGTTTCTTATCACTGCTTTCAAGGAACCAGCAACCTTCCTTCCCTGCTGTACCCTTTCAAGCACTTCACCCTCCAGACTTCCATCCTTACTCATCACACTACCCAAATACTTAAATGCACTCATATTCTCCATATCCTCCCCATCCAATCTCACTATACATTCACTGGCTTCACTTCTCTCGAAGACCATCACTTTACTCTTCCCTACATTCACCTTTAGATTCCGTTTCTTACACACCCTCCCAAACTCATCTACAAAGCCTTGCAGCTTCCCTTCGTCTTCACTCAACAACATTTGCAAACAACAGTACAGGGAGTTTCCAAACACTGCCCTCTCTCACTAGGGCCACTCCAACATCCACTGCTCGACCTTGTATCTCTTTTATAACCCCATCCATGTACAGATTGAACAACCATGGAGACATGACACATCCTTGTTTCAATCCAACCTTCAAATGGAAATATTCACTCAGTTTGCCATCCACACTCACTGGATGGAAATGACATAACCAGATACAAGAGACGCTTGGTGGTCCAGTGGATTAAGGCGCTCCAATTGGATGCGAGGGAAGGTTGGGGCTTACTGCATTCAGTGCGAGTCAGGGAATAGTGACTGGTCGCTCACCTTCAATATCAGAAGTAATTAACCTAAGCCCAGTGTCTCACGCACCAAGTTCGTACAGTCGGCATCAAAAGTCCTGTTACCTCTCCTCCTATCTCTGGACTTAGAAAAATCAGTGTGGTGGACCTGCAGCAATGGAGTCATCAGCGTTGGTCGCCGCGGATTTATCGCACTGATTTCAAAGTGCATACAATGAAAGGTGGAAGAGGCGATAGAACTTTTGACGGCGACTGTACCCTCGATGAAAAAAAGTATCGGCACCCTTTCAGTGTGTTTCATTATGATACACTGATTATGATTTACGGGAAATGATACGGATATTTGGTACTGCAGTTCTCTACGGATATTTGGTACTGCAGTTCTGACAGAGTTGCCAATTAGTAATATCTAACCCCGCACTTTCATACGATATTGCATAAACAGACATGCCAACCACAGATGTCAACACTACCGACTGAACCAGAGACGAAGCATTTCACATCTCATCCGACCCCAGGGTGCCGATCCTTCTTTATTGAGGGTACATGCATTAAGTACCCTCATACCACATCCCTGGTCTTTGGGCATAAGTTTTAGGCTATCCTGCTTACTTTAATTTGTCCTAAAATTGCAATTTCTCAGACTTGACTGTTGAGTAGTAACGACAGATTAACATTAGAATAGGGTGTTAATCACGAAGATATGCTATGGAAATGATGTAGAGCCTTTTTCTGCCACTGAAATGTGAAACAAGCTGCAAAAGGAAGAAAATCTGGGTCAAGTTAAGGTGAAAAGAATATAACAGGAGATTCCTCTCTAAGATTACATGCAGTAATCAGTATTTAAATAGATAAATAAATAAAATAAAATAAAATAAGCAGAGGGTTACTTTGTGCACTGAGCACTGCCAGTCATGTAAAAATTACCCATTATCATATTCCTACTTATCATAGGTCACATTTTGGATATGCCTGATATTGCTCATTGCACATAACTTCTTTTTAAATTTACGGGAAAAAAAAAAAAAAAAGCTTTCCTAGAGTGCGACACCTGCGACCACCACTCGTCTAAGGGCCGAGTATATGACTTTGCTCTGTGACCTTGACCTCTGATAATTGCTCTCTGTATCCACTAACTTCATTCTTCCCTAAACTTTAACCCTTCCACCAACTTTGCTTCAGATCAGATCAAAACAGTTGACTTTGCCCAGTGGCCTTGTTTGTTCACTTAACCTGAACCCCGCCACAAAGTGTAGTACAGTATATCTGTCTATCTATGTATAACCAGACACCTCAATCCCGTAAGTTATCTTGTCATGCGAACTTGAAATTTGACCTAACGTATTGTTCTAAAAACAGTAGGTTAACCTCTTGTGTGATCCTCAGCTCACCCACCAAGTTTGATCCGAATAAGATCAAAACTCTTTTAGTTATAGTTTACACACAGACACGCAGGTTGAACTTTGACCTTGCCTTGTGACCGTAATCTTGGATTGTTCTCAAACTATTCATTCGTTCTTGTCTGGCCCTTAAGTCTTCCACTACGGTTCATACCAGATAAAAAATGAGTTGACTCTCTCTCTTTTAATCATGGCGTTTGACCTTCCATGTGACCTTGATCTTTGACTGATTGTTTTTAAAATACTGTACGGTAGAATCCTTATATTCCTCCCTTATCTTCAACCGTTCCACAAGGCGTGGTCTAAACTGAATGAAAATTCTTTAAACTGACCTTGTCCTTTGACTGACTTTTGACCTATTGTTCTAAAAAAAAAAAAAAATCCTCCAGTGACACTCAACAGTTTGATTCACAAAGGAATACAACTATATGTGATATTTTGTTAATCAAGCACATGGGTCGAATTTTGACCTTGCCCTGTGACCTTGACCTCTAACTGTTCTCAAAATCAATCTCTGTATCTCCACTCCACCAATATGTAGTGCTCTGCAGAGATTATATGTAGAGTGAGAAGTGCTTGTAGTGTAATTGTTGTGTTGGATGGGTTTGGATGTGTGTGTAGGCTGTGAACCAAGTGTAATCGGCCCGCCTTAAGCCGATTGGGTGCAAGCATACTAGTATGAGACACTGGTTCAACCACAGCACCCCTTATGTCCACCAAAGCGGTCAGTGGCTCAGTGAACACCACTTCCAATAGTTTTTACAACTCTGGCGGGAGGCGAACCCGCGTCCACTAGCGTGCGAGATGCACACTACCACTGTACCACAGAGGCATACTTCCTTCCTGTCTCACCCCAGTTATTTCTCCAAGTTTGATCAAAACTGAATAAAGACAATACTTTTTTGTTGGGTCAAAGTTTGACCTTGACCTTTGACTTACTGTTCTCAAAATCATTAGGTTTCCTCATAGGTTGTCCCTTAACATCTCCGTCAAATTTGGTTAAAATCGTATTAAGAGGTTTGTGCTATTTTGTTCACACACACACACACACACCGCTCAAAATAACACCCATTCTCGCTTCTCGAGCTCCGGAAGTAAAAACATTGATTTCTGGAAACAAAAGTATCCCTCTGTTATAGGAAAACATCCATTCTCGCTTCTCGAGCCCCGGATGTAAAAACATTGATTTCTGTGAACAAAAGTATCCCTCTGTCATAAGAAAACATCTGATTATGTTATGCCCAACGGCTGTGGTATAGCCTACCTTCGTGCAAGCAGAACTTTCTGTTGTGACGCCGGAAAATACGAGAGCTCAAAGTCCATTGTTCACATTGTGCTTCAGTTGTCTTATGTATTGGTCTTCACAAATCAGTAAATCAAATTCTATCTATCTATATACTTAGGCTGCTTCCCCCAAGAAAAGGGAGGTAGCCAGATTAATATCCCAGTCGCTTAGCATTGGGTTATTGCCGTTTCAGTAGGCATGTCAATTAACCAATTAGCTCCTAAGGACGCACTTACGCATTAAATTTTTAATTCAGGCCAAAATCATATGAAATGCATCAAGACATTTTAGCAGTCTTTTATCTCTCAGCACTGAGCGAGGACCCAGAATTCGAACTGTTCCTGGGGGAGAGCAACCAACAACTCACCATAACTCACGGCACAGATGCCAACACTCTCGAACTCGTTGAAGAACTGGCCGACGATGAGGTGGACTTTCAGACATGTAAAGATGTCAACAATGCTTGTAGTTTCGATGTTGCATTGCAGGAGGATCAGAAGACACTGCAAAGGACGCTGGTCTTTTTAAATTTTAAAAACTACGTAACTAACGCTCTCAACTTTGATATGGAAGGTAAGTTAGGTTTATTTAAGTAAATTTAAACAGTTTTAAACGTTCTTTCACATGTTAGAAACTTTTATGATGGAAATAAATATTTCCCCGTAGAGTGCATTTCCACTGCAAATTCTGAAAGACAACCAACCAAACTGACAAGAATTTGTACTATAGCTATAATGAAGTTCGCAACCATAGAAATAAAAATTGTTTTCCCAGAAATGAACATACTGGTACCATAGAAATAATAATTGTTTTTCCAGAAATGAACATACCATACTCAACATTCCGTTTTAAGAAGCATAATGGATTAAATAGAGGGTCAGTTTTTACACGTACACCTCATGCGATTTTCGACTTTTCGTTAACATTGTTTAGTAGATTCGGTCATTCTAAGAATCTTTTCTTCTATGATATTTCTCTCGGAAATTGATAATAAACGAGTTACACGTGATTTATTTCAGCCAATCACAGATGATTAAGGTAAGCCTCTAGGTTAGGTTAGGTAATTTTGATAGGTTAGGTTAGGTTAGGTAATTTTGATAGGTTAGGTTGGGTAATTTTGATAGGTTAGGTTAGGTTGGGTAATTTTGATAGGTTAGGTTAGGTTAGGTAATTTTGATTTTTGCTGAACGCGACTAGCGACTTCCGGGAGAAACGAATGGCCAAAATCAACTCAAATCACATCAAAAACAACAGAAAACACTTAGGTTGGATTTCTGTTACCACGTGAAACGTCCTATTTTTATAGCTAAAAGAAGTTAACCTAACAACCTAACCTATCTATCTATCTATCTGTCTATTGCCAGACGCCTCAATCCCGAACGGGGTGGCCACAAACAAATCGCCTCCATGTCACTCTGTCCCCTGCCATTTCACTACCACGCTCCCAACTCACACCCCCCTCTCTCATATACCTCTCCACTCCATCCCTCCATCTCATCTTCGGCCTCCCCCTCCCTCTCGCCCCCTCCACCTCACTCACATACACTCTCCTCGTCAGTCTTTCACTCTCCATCCTCTCCACATGCCCAAACCACCTTAACGTGTTTCTCCTAACGCTTCCCATCACGTCCTCAACCACACCACAACGCTCCTTCACTTCCTCATTTGTTAGTCTGTCTCTCCATGTGACTCCACATGCTCCTTTCAAATAACTCATTTCCACTGCTCTCACTCTTGACTTCTGTCCTTCCAACAGGGTCCAAGCTTCACTTCCATATGTCAGAGTTGGTATCACAATACTGTCATGTAACAACTTTTTCACTTCCATGCTCACCTCCCTGTTTCTTATCACTGCTTTCAAGGAACCAGCAACCTTCCTTCCCTGCTGTACCCTTTCGAGCACTTCACCCTCCAGACTACCATCCTTACTCATCACACTGCCCAAGTACTTAAATTCACTCACATTCTCCATATCCTTCCCATCCAATCTCACTGTACACTCACTGGCTTCACTTCTCTCGAAGACCATCACCTTACTCTTCCCCACATTCACCTTTAGATTCCGTTTCTTACACACTCTCCCAAACTCATCTACCAAGCCTTGCAGCTCCCCTTCGTCTTCACTCAACAACACAGTATCATCTGCAAACAACAGTACAGGGAGTTTCCAAACACTGCCCTCTCTCACAAAAACCACTCCAACATCCACTGCCCGACCTTGTATCTCTTTTATAACCCCATCCATGTACAGATTGAACAACCATGGAGACATGACACATCCTTGTTTCAATCCAACCTTCAAATGGAAAGAGTCACTCAGTTTGCCATCCACACGCACTGCAGCCTTAGCACCCTCATACATACTCTTCACTGCCTTCAACAACTTCCCATCCACTCCATATATTCTTAATACCTTCCACAAACCTTGTCTATCCACCATGTCATATGCTTTCTCCAGATCCATGAAGGCTGCATACAACTTCTTGCCCTTCTCTAGAAACTTTTCCACTAAGGATCTAAGAATGAATATCTGGTCTACACAACCTCTTCCCTTCCTAAAACCTCCTTGTTCTTCTCCAACTAATTCCTCAGTAATTTCCCTAACTCTGTCAATAAGTATCCTACCATATATTTTTCCTATTACACTGAGAAGGCAAATGCCCCTATGATTACCACACACTGCTTTTTCCCCTTTTCCTTTGTACAGAGGAACCTAACCTATAAAAATTACCTAACCTAACTTAACTTATCAAAATTACCTAACCTAACCTAGATTACCTTAAACGTCTGTGACTGGCGGAAATAAATCACGTGTAACTCGTTTATTGTCAATTTCCGGGAGAAATGTCATAGAGGAAAAGAATCTTACAATGACTGAATGTACTAGAAAATGTTAACGAATAACCGAAAATCGCAAGATGTAGTGTACACTACGTGTAAAGTTTGACCAAATAAGACAATAGAAAATAATCGTAAAATTAACTTCATTACACAGTAATGTACTTTTTAGAGATCACTTTTTGAAATTATTACAGTAGTTTATTGCATGTTTAATGGGTAACCTTTTTTTTTTTTTTTTTTTTACCTGCCGCCCTTGCCTAAGTGCTAGTAATAGTCTTGACTCTGAAAACAGTGAATTGAACTGTATGTTGAGTAAAACACATCTTCATAGTACTGAATAGGAGAAAAAATAAGAATTGCAAAGGTTAACTAATCAAACCTACTCTTATCTGGCACAACCCCTCAAAAATGACTTCAGTCAACCTATAATCCTAGCCAGACAACCAAATTTACCTGACCCATCCAAACCTAATGTAACCTAACCTAATGGTAGGGAAGCCAGACATAACAGTATCATTCAATCTAATCCTTCGTAATATAATCAGACCTAATGTAGCCTGCAGTTACAGAGCATCTTTGGAAAGTAGCCAAGTTATATGTATATTTAAAAGAAATTCTGTAGAATATCCAATTCATGGAATCATGGCTCAGGGTGTTAGTAAGTAGCTAAATGTTTGAGGTGAGGCTTGAGAAAATAAGAATAAAACAAACATCACAGGGATTTAGTAATTTTTTATGGGAATTGGAGCCACATTGGTATTATTCTTAATCATTGCTCTTCCCTCATTAGTTTCATTAAGCAATTTTCAGAATGGACTCTTAGTTTATTGTGTATATATATTTCATTACCTTTTGTAAATGTTTACTCATCTTCATTCCTCAAAATACCTGCTTTATCCAGCATTCATTGTTCCATGGTCACACCTCTTAATACCAATACTGTAGCTAAGATTGTTGCTTGCAGTGTACAAGATCAGCATGCAGCAGGTGACAACAAATTCACTGGGAGTGGAGTGGGATGATGCCAGTCCAGGCCGCTACCTGGTGACTGTGGCTGAGGCACCTAGGGACTCCACTACCCAGATTGTGGAGTGCAATGGAACCCCATGTCATACATATTTCACCAGCATTGCCCTTGGGCCCTCAGTCAAGATCAGTGTCAAGAAGGAAGAAGAGAACAAAACTGTTACCTTCAATCAGGAGCTTGATGGTAAGACAAGGACACAAGTCCAGCACAGGCTTTGGGACATAGGTCATTTCATAGCTGTTAATTTAATTTGGATGTACTGCAAGGCATTTAGAAATGGTTTTGCTGTATGAAGATGGAGAGTGAGACTGTGGTAGAGTATGTGAGTGGAGTGGAGGGGAATTTGAGGAGGGGTAGACCAATAATGAGATGGAGGGATGGAATGGATATGTACAGTACTGTATATGAGTGAGAGGAATGTGACTAGGAGAGAGAGAGAGAGCAGCCTAATGGTGGAGAATGGGATGCCATGGAGGCAGTTCATTTGTGGCCACCTCTTACAGGATTAAGATTTCTGGCTATAGCTAGAAATATAGATTTTGTGACTTACACTATAGTTCAAAGTTAATAAATACCAGTACAGTAGTTTACTTTTTATTTCAGTCATAATTGAATGTAACCAGTCAAAAACTGAAAATCTAGGGCAGTGAGTAATGATTGTTTTTGTATGTTCCAGCCTTGTATACATATAATTGTTTTTAGTATGTTGCTGCCTAGTATGTAAATTCTGATGCTTGTATCTGTCTTGTATTTGGTAAATGAGAGCTCACACTATCCCATTCACTTGATACAATGCAACTGTGAGGTGAATATACGGAGTGACAGGCCAATTGGTTTCTTGTACCCAGTGGTAGCACCAGGATTTTCAAAGTAGGGGGGCAAATGGAGGGCAAAGGAAAATGTTGGAGGGGGCAAATATGTATTTGCGAGGAGCGCTAAGCACAAGCAAAATAGGGTGGGGTCCAGGGGCAAAGCCCCGATGGGAGCCCAGGGGGCGAAGCCCCCAGAAGCTCAGAGCATTTAGCATTTTCAGTGATAAAAAGATCAAGTTTTGGAATAGTTTTTTTTTTTAATGCATCATTTAATTACTGATTCAAAGATTTAGAAGGTTTTATGCATACTGACCCAGGACCATACACTGACTAAGAAACTTGATGATGCCACCACCTAGAGTGGCTGACCATAATTGGCAAATAGGGATAACCTCTTCTCTCTCATAATGCCTCTCAATTAACATTTCTAAATCTATTTATTTTGTGATTGTAGGGACAAATTATATTAGTGGTCTTTCCTGGTCATTTTCCTTCTTGTATTGCCTTTATTTATTTACTTTTTAGTTGTATTGGATCTTTTGCCACCACTGCTTGTACCCTAGGAAACCATTTACAGTTGTGTAGGTACTATAAACCTGCTGTACCTTCCAGATCCACCACCATCCTCAACCCTGCTACAGATGATCCGAGTGGTGATGGATTCAGTAGTGACAGTGGTGAATGTATCTGGGTCAACAATAATGGACCCAGCCACGGCCACAGTGGTGCTGGTGAGGAGCCGTACCCAACTCACTTTCAACGTTGATGACGTGATGGACTGGCAGGGTGACTTGGTGCCAACCACAGTCGGCTACAGTGCACAGTTTGACATGGACCTGCTGGACAAAACTGGTCGCTTTGACTTCTTGGTTGTGGCGTACAAAGCAAATGGCCAGGTGGACAGTGCTGCCTCAGCCACTTTAGAAATTACTGTTAAGGGTTAGTTCATACATTTAAGAATCAAATTTTTGAGAGAAAGATGGTTTGGTGGTTTTGTAGGCAAAACCTTTTATTAAACGTTTTGACCATCATTATGGTAATGCACAGCTTCTGTCATCCACCTTCAGGTGTCCAGTTACGTTGAGGCATGATGACCTTCTGGGGCTGTTGGTGTTTTGTCCTCTTTTTGAAGTAGCACCCAATGCTGTGTTCCTCTGCCCTGCAAAATTGAAAGGAGTCCTGCTGGCCATTATCATCCATAATAGCTTTATTTTTACCTGTATAGTAGGTACGCATAGTAAGCAAGCTCAGAGTACGCAAACCTCATTGTAAGCGAGGACATATTTTTTATTGAATTTTAGTGTACATATTTTTTTAATAGTGACGCGGATTGAACTCGTAATAGGTGAGACGGCAGCGAAGAGTGGCCCAAATCTGGGGTTACCCAGAGCACACGGCATTGCCACCTCAAGAAGCGCCAACAGTTGCCTATGTTTCGCCCACCTTGTGACGTCGATGATGCGCACTCGTGACGTGATGCCCAGTGTGCCACTTGGAGAGAGAGGCCCAACAGAGGAAACGTGCGTGCACAGTGGGTACACTTGCTGTTCCAGCTACGTTCTCGTATACTCTGAGGCTATTGTTTTGTGTGCTACAACCGTTCCCATGATCACTGTACTATGCTAGGATGTCTGCTGCATCATCCAGAAAGAAGAAGTGCATCAGCCATGCCCTGAAGACGGAAGTCATCAAGAGAAAGGAGAACGGCAAGGGTAACACCGCCATTGGGAAGGAACTCGGTTTGGCGGATTTGATGGTACGGACAATGTGGACGAACAGGGAGACCATAAAGAAGACTGTTAAGATGTATGGGACAGCAGCACTTGATGGGAGAAGCAAGCTGACTAACCGGGCAATAATTTTCATGGAGCGGTACCTGGCAACATACATCCAGAGGAAAGAGAAGGAGGGAGTGCCACTGAATGGGCATTACATCAGGGACCAGGCAAAGCTTTTCTGCAAAGCTGCAGCTCAGAAGCTTGGTGTCGAGAAACCATTCAAAGCCTACGTGGGATGGCTAGACCGGTTCCTGAAGAGGAAGGAGCTACATCACATTCACCTTACTGGCGAGCATGCATCAGCAGATGAAATGGCAGCCAAGGACTATCCAGCCATCCTAAAGGGGATAATCGACGAGGGTGGCTACAGCAGGGACCAAATCTACAATACTGATGAAACAGCCCTGTACTGCAAGGCTGTGCCGAAGTCCAACTTTATCAGTAAACATCAGTGGCAGGCCTGGGGAAGAAAAATGAACAAGAGCAGGATAACGGTCATGTTCGCCATGAACTTATCAGGCTCACACAAGATGCGGCCTTTTGTGGTTCATACCGCAGCACACCCCAGATGTTACAAGAATCTTCACTGGATGGATAATAGTGGGGTGCACTGATACAGCAACTCCAACAGCTGGATGACGAGCAGCATCATGTCGGAGTGGCTGCTGCGGCACTTCATCCCTGATGCCAAGGCGAAGTCCCGGGAACTTGGCATCCCCTTCAAGGTGCTCCTCATCCTCGACAATGCCCCAAGTCACCCAAACCGGCTAGCAGACCTCAGTAGGGACTGCATGATTGTTGTTTTTGCCACCCAGAACGACCTCTCTCATCCAACTGTTAGACCAAGAGTTGATTGCAACGGTGAAGCAGCTATACCACCAGTGCCTTTACAACCACCTCCGCAGCAAGACTGTCAACCCAGAGGAACTGCAGGCAATCCTTGCCTTGGACACCGTTGGGAGTGATGTCATGGACGCCGAGGACGGTTGGAACTCGCCACCCGCTCCACCTGCTTCACCATAGCACCCGCACCACCGACTGCTTCAACTCCTGATCTGAGTGTAATGGCTTTTTGGTGGTCACTGAACCTCAAGGATGCTATCAACTTCCTGATGTCTTCTTAGGCAGATATCATCGATGCAACGATTGACCATGCCTGGAGCCTTCTCGTCTCGCATCTGTATGACATCACACCGGCAAGCAGCTTTCAGTCCCTGGCCGCTGCCGAGGCAGCCACTCTCACAACTGCATAAGCTGTGCCAGGGTTTCAGGGCATCACACTGGAGGAGATCAGGGGCTTACATTTGGCAGCAGTGGAGCAGGATCCCCAGGAAGTTGTGCAACGAGTGGATGAGGCCGACGCAGAACAGGAGACCGCAGCAGAACAGCCAGCACCACAAGTGATGGAGAGTGGAGTCTTGTCGAAGATGGAGATCAGCCAGGTACTGTGTGCTCTAGATAAATTCATGGAAGAATTCAAGGACATCGAACACTGTCAGTTGCGAGTGGAGGAAGTGATGACATCGCTGGACAGAACCTTAAAAGGGGGAGGCGGTGGCTGAATCAGTAGAGAGGTGGCCTGCAGTCCTGTTGGACCAGGTTCGAATCCCAGCTGAGGCAGGGAACAGTTTAAGGATTTGAATTTCATAAAAGCAGACTTTCCTGATCTACCAGATGACCCGCCAACATGTCGTAAAAGTACCCCTGCTAATACCAGTACACCAGTCCAGTATGAGACAGCCCTAGCATGTATTCAATATGGATGGTGGGTGTTAGTGCCAAAATGGTGACATGTAGAGGTGCAGGAGGACTACTGGGCTTTGGGATAGGCTGCTGCCCCCAAGACATAGGCCCTGAAGCCTTTTCCCAGAGTTGGACACATAAAAAAAAAACAAAAAAAAAACAGGTCAACAGAAGGAAGCAAACCCTCATCACCTGTTACCTTCAGCCTCAAGAAAGTGAGGAATCACTCCCTTCAACATCAGAAGAGCCATTTGCTGGGGAGGACCAAGAGGATGATGCGATGTCTGAGGTGTCAGAAATTGACTTTGAAGGGTGTATGAACGAAGTGATTGCATTAGCTAGTGAAAGTGTCGAAAGTGCTGGTGACGAGAGTGGTGAGGAAGGTTGTGTGGCGGGTGGTGCAGGAGGTGCACGCTTGGTGCTTCACCCTGCCTCGGATTCCCTTCTTACCTCCATCAAGCCTGTTTTCCTCTTGGGTTAAGGTGAGCAGCCATTTTCTTGTTGGTGTAGTTAAGCCATATCCTTGTTGATTTAGTAAAGCCTTAATCTTGTTGGTTTACTTTATCTTAGGTAATATGTCTTAGATAGTTTGGGCATGTGGAGAGGATGGAGATTGAAAGACTGACGAGGAGAGTGTATGTGAGTGAGGTGGAGGGGGCGAGAGGGAGGGGGAGGCCGAAGATGAGATGGAGGGATGGAGTGGAGAGAGGTATATGAGAGAGGGGGGTGTGAGTTGGGAGCGTGGTAGTGAAATGGCAGGGGACAGAGTGACATGGAGGCGATTTGTTTGTGGCCACCCCGTGCGGGATTGAGGCATCTGGCAATAGATAGATAGAATAGATAGTTTCCCTGTACAGTACAATACTTAGGTCTGAGAGGAGTCTCAAGGGTTACCAGTGAAGGGCGGTGCCACCCATATGTAATTTTTCCAATAAGTTTATGTACTCACAGTAAGTGAATTCCTAGTAAGCGACCTCGTCTGCCACCCATAAACTCGCGCACTGTGCGTACCTGCTGTACAATTTTTATTTTCTCCAATATTAGACTGTCTACATTCTTATGCAAATTTCTAGTTCAGTTTCTGAAAGCTTAATGAAAATGTTTCACATGTTTTTCCTTTTTATTTATATTATTTTATTTTATTTTATTTATTATCATTTTTTAGTATATGCAGAGCTAAGCAGCATGAGACATCTTAGAAAAACTTCTTTTTAATGCCGCTTTTGATATTCATGCATCTATTACTGTATAGGTATTATGATTTTTTATTATTGTTATTTGTGCACCTATTCATTATAACCAAATTTTGGTGCCTGGTGGCTTAGTGGGTAATTACAGTGCTCCAATCGAATTGAGCCAGTGAAGGTTTATATCCAAGGGGTGGTTGGGGTTATTGCTCACGTAATGCCATTCAGGGCTTAATGAGGCTGGTCACTCTCATCTTAAATGTCAGGACCAAATTGCCTAGCCCGGGCTTCTGCGCTCCTCATGGGGCAACGTAGGAATTGGATGATGGATGAATGGATGAATTATTGTTATTCTGATTTTTGCTAGGAACTGAAATTTTTTTTTGAATTAACCATTGTCTTTGTACTTAGGCCCAGTAGTGCCTGCAGCCTCTGCTTGAGTCACCAATGTGGATACAGTATATTCCTCAGGCTCCCTTATATGTTGGTATTATATACATACACTACAGTATTTTGCATGTGTATATTCTCGAGCTTGTGTTTCTTCTGTTAGTCTTTCATTGTTTGGTAGCTTGATGTGTGTGGTACCACAGAACACTGATAACACTGGTCAACAGCCAAAGTGGTTTTCTTACGTGAGTATATGTCCCTGACTAATTTGATAGCACTGATTTGAAACCTGATATTCATTTTGCTCTATCAGACCAGGTTTATTCATTATCAAGCTGAAAACATTCACTGTGGCATAACTCGACTCAACCTTGTAACATACATTGAGGCACACACAGATAATAGTGTGATGATTTATAGTACAAAAATATGGAAATCCAATGCACATTTTATTAGCAAGCAATGAAGTTCTAAAAATACTTCTACACTCTGCTTTTTGACTTGTTCAGCTGACTCTCTTCAGGTTGTAGCAGTAGTCACCCATCATGTTGGGACTGAATTGGCCTTGATACCTGCTCTCCATTATAGCAATGTCTTGGTGAAACCTTTCACCCTGCTTGTCACTGATGTCTCCGAGGTTATCTAGGAAGAAATTGAGGTGAGAGTGAAAGAATCTTCAAGGACATCTTTGAGGCCAGAGCTTGATAACTCTGTAACATGCCTGCCACAGTTTCTTCGTAGTTGTCTGCATGATGGTTTCCAAGCTAGTTCCGTGAGACATTCACGAATGATTCCCATGCGTCCCTTTCCAAGGGGTTTAATGCCTTGATGAAGTCACCATCATTAACCAGCATGCAGATCTGAGGACCATTCAAGACCCCTGCTTACAACTTGGCTTTGGATACGACGCCACCGAACTTCATAGACAAGTATTGAAGCCCAGTACCCGTTTGATCCATGGCTTTTCCGAAATTTTTCGCCAAGCCCAGCTTCAGATGCAGTGGAGGCAAGAATATGTATTCTGGATCCACAAGGGGTTTGTGAAGACAGTTGAACCTTCCGAGTGCATCTGTTGGTCTTGCCAGCCATTCTTTTCTAACACAGTGCTCGGCATTAGCTCCACTGTTTCACAAGCAGAGAAAGCACATGTGCTTTGTGTAACCACTCTGAAGGGCCAGAAGCAGACTGATCACTTTGAGGTCCCAGCATATTTTCCACTGATGCTTCTCATACTCGATAGCGGAAAGCACAATCTTCATAGTTTCATAGCTCTTGGTCATCTTCTCTGCATGTGCTGTTGGCATGGGTGAAAACAGATTCCCATTGTGTAGGAGGACTGCTTTCAGAGTATCTTTTCCTGAATCTATAAGCAGCCTCCAATCATCTGGCTTGTATGGATCAGACTTGCAGAGTTGTTGCGTGAGAGACACCGCATCATTGCAATAGCAAAAGTTGTTTGCCATTTTGAAAAACGCGGACAGTTGTCTATGCCGATGACGCGCCATAGTGATTCGCACTCCATCTTCTAGCAGGTTATGCTGCTTCAGTCGTGATCCCAGGAGCTCTGCCTTTTCTTTAGGCAAGTCAGAGTCTCTTATGAGATAATGAAGGGTTCCCTGGTTGAATGGGTTGGGCTCACTGTTTCCTGAGTCGTCCTGGTAGTTATCATCCATGGGGCTATGACTGGAATCAGATTCGCTGCTTAGCTCGTGTTCAGCAGGTGGGTTCGGAACCGGTAGTTCTGTACTTTGTGGCACTGGTCGGATTTCAGAAGCAATATTGGGGTACTGTACTGTGGCTCGTGTCTTGACAGTTATTCCTTTGATGTTCGTGAGACAGAAGTAGCAGTTGTTGCTGTGGTCTTTGGGCGCTTTCCACACCATTGGTACAGTGAATGGCAAACTCGAACTTCATTTTCCATGCATCCATTCACTTAGGTGATTGACACAGGACCTACATGCTATGTGAGGTGCCCATTTCTTGTCTCGGTAGCCCAATGGACATTTGAAGTAGCTTTTGAGGTTCACTTGAACAGCCTTCGTGATGGGTTTCTTGAAGTTTTCCAGGGCGAACGCTCCACAAATGTAACAAAAACTGTCAGGATCGTTTACACATTTGCGGCGTTCCATCTTTCACCACTGTCAAAGTGATTGAGAATTTCTGCAAGATTAGAAGTGGAAACTATATATGTAACCTGCAACAAAAATACAAATTTAATTGATGGAATTAAACAAACAAATGTATGAGTTGCATCCTGTGAACAAGATACACCAATATACTGGTTTTCAAGAACCAGACATGATACGTCCTTACTGATGCCCTATTCAGTTCAGCACCTTCGATTACTGTAGAATCAGACCATTTCAATTCAGAACCATGAAGTAATTTTATTTTCATTGACCAGTGTACTCACCTGAAAAATTTCCATATTTTAAACATTTCTCTTTCCCATATCTTTAACTGTTTAGGATGTGATGGCCTAAAATTTGTCAGTCATGTAAGTACTATATAGCCCCTGGTGCTTTCTCATCATTATTTCCCTGCAAGAATGTCTAAGGTCAACACAGATGTCACCTGGCAGTTGCCAGGTGGAAAATGCTCCCTGTCTGCCCTTACTGATGGCAGGATGTGCATACCTTATAATCTGATTAGTGTTATTCATTTTGAGATTATATACAGTTTACAGTTGATATGAACATTATGTCTCATCCTCCACATCCACTGTACACGCTTTCCGTACCTTTGCTCCCCATTGGCACTTACTTGGATATTGCATCACATGTGTGAATAACAAGCTCACTTCATATGAGAGGTGGCAGGTGAGGGTGCCCATCATGTACTCACTTGATGTAGTGCTGCCTAATTTTTCCTACATGTCTACATATCTTGCCTTTTTGTGTGCCTCCCGTCCTTTCTTTCTATTTATTTCCATACCTTCCCTCCCCATTGGCACGTAGATATTGCATCACATGTGTGAATAACAAGGTCACTTCATATGAGA
>JAGKTI010005967.1:6902-27384 GCA_018397915.1 Birgus latro
AGAGAGAGAGAGAGAGAGAGAGAGAGAGAGAGATTTAATCTGCAAATCAGGTCATGAAGTAAGGGATTGTTAGGACAGCATATAATGAACAGAAATATGTGGTTACTGTAATAACAACCCCTTGATTATTATGTCTTTTCATTTATCAGGCTACCACCAGATTATTTTATTCAACTTCAGATTACTGTATCTACTACTGGAATAATGGCATTTGCAGAGCTTATTATTGACTATTAACTTCAGGTTAACAGTACTGTAATTAAGAAATTCATGAAGGCTACTACCTAACCATTCCAGGTTACCATGCCTCCACTAACTTGAGTAAAATCATCTGGAGATAATAAGACTGAAACAAAACATATCCTTGGGGTGAGGAGGTTAACACTTCTACAGTCATACTTGCAAATGAAACGTTATGAACTGACAACTGAGTGCCCATAAAAAAAATAACATCTTAAGTACTAAACTAATAACTGTCTTGTTAATTAATGAAAAACAATTAACCAAGCACTAAAAACACATATCAGTAAACCATTAAACATTAATTACTAAACTCATCATTCAGTACTACAATAATTACATCATAATTACTGTAGTTTCCAATGACTAAGCTCACAAATTCAAAATTGAATTGTAACAACTGTACAGCACTAAACTCATACTTAAGAGAAGTAAATTTATACTGGTAATTTTTTACATCATCACCATTGTACCCCTAGTTCTTCCTATGATATTAATACCTATACAGCTCTCTGTTATGGATGTAACCTATGATTATCAGAACAACAAAAGAACACAAAACTTCTCATGCCTTTTTAAACTTGTGCAAAATGTGCTAAGTACAATAATTAGTCTAAACATATTTGATATAAGAACAAAAATGCATAACAAATGACAGTTAGGACATGTATAATGCCTAAGAATTGTGATCCTTCTAAAGGTGACTGATTATATTACAATGTGTGCAACTGCTCTTTGTTTTGCTTTTTCTTTTCTTTAGGGCAAGCACTTCTAAATCTACAGTGTATTGTCATAAAGCCATCATTCTCTTCTATAAGAAATAGTAAACATGAAAGTCACAGAAAAATATAATCAAATTTTCTTTCAATGTTAGAAAATGTCAAAATAGAAAAGCTAAGGTTATTTTCTGCTGGCACTATATATATCAGATGGCAAAGGATTATGCTGTCTATACACACTGGGAATTATACTAAAGCCAGTAATGATAAGTAATAAAAAATACAGTACTCCATGTGAAGACATGACCATTCTATTGTACATACCAAGTTTGATAAGTATACTTACTAATTTATCATGGAAAAAGCAAGAAGAACTCTTCACTGTCTTCATACAAATGTACTCAAATGCTAATATTACCAGTAATGAATTATTACCAACAAAATTATTACCAACAAAAAAGCCACTATGATTTTGTATTGATTGGTATGTGGTGGCGACCATCATCCACTCACTTGATGTAGTGCTGTCTACTTCTTCCTTAGCCTTTATCATTCTTTTTCTGTGCCTGCCCTCCTCTCTTCCTATTTCTCCCATTTTTCCTGTCACTTCTTACTGCTTTTCTTTCCTTTACAGGTGGCTTTACATTGAGTGACAAGCCAAATGGTTTCTTGTAAGCCAAGAAACCATTTACAACGCTGGGTGGTAACCATATAACCAAACCATACGTGCTCCCTACGTGTCAACAAGTGGGTTGGTGGAGGGTTAGTGTCCCTCCCCGTAAAATAAATAACTCAAAGTCAAATGGCCACCCCTTACGGGATTATGGTGTCTGGCAATAGATAGATAGATAGATAGATAGATAGATAGATAGAATTATTTTCCACCCTCCTCCAGACTGGGTGGCTGCAATTAGTTGTTCCTTTACTCTGCAAACCTTTTTTTAAATACAGTACAGTACAAACACTGGATCATGTAAACCCACTAAAAATTGTTTGCTGTCCCTTGTGGTGTGATAAATATGACTCCCAGACCAAGGATTCTGAACAACAAACTAATATACAAACGCTGTTTCACTTTTCAAATAATTTCACAGCTCACTTCTCTCAGAGGTAATGAATAATTTCTGAGAGAGTGTACATATCGATCACCACAAAGCATACAGATGTGGGAAGCACATTTTTCTGTGCTTTCTTCCCAGTGCTCCTATTCACCTCTTGACTGGATGGTTGGAGTCAATTCTTCCTTTAGTTTGCTGACCTTTTCCATAGCAAACATCACATCTTGTGCATCATAGGCATCACAAGGGCAGCCATTCAAATTTGGGTAGTGCATTCTCCCAAAAGCACCTACTCTTGCCTCCACCTCCCTCACCAGTGGCATGGCAGTATTGTGAGCCAGACGGGAGCACAGTTCAGAAAGAGAGACCTTTCCAATCCCTTCAAGAACTCCTCAGCAGCCTGTAAGTCAAGTAAAACAAAGGTAGGTTTTAACTTCAGCTGTGTAGCCTTATTTATAGCACAAACCAAATGAGACCAGAACTAACCCTGAAAGTTGCAAAATGTACTTTGGTCCTAACTGGGAGAGAAGGAAAAACAGAGCACTGTATTTGGCCTCCATCATTACATAAGGCTTTACTAGGTTTAATGGGGGATGACTATTGGGTGCAGAGTGAGAAGTGCGAACATTGGTGGTAGGGTTATGGGGGGGAGGGGACTGGGATGAGGTCATAGTGTGTGACCTCAGGGCTTTGAGACTGAATAGAGAGGCAAATGAAATGAATTTCTGTGTTACCAATTTCTCTATCAATACCCAAGCACCTTAATCCCAGAGGAGGTGACCCATAATAAAATGTTCGTCACACTGTTCTCCAATACTGTACCTTGCTTCCTCTACCTCACGTCAGAACAAACTGCCTGTCACACTGTTCTCCAGCACCTTGCTTCCTCTATCTTACATCAGAACAAACTGCCTGTCACGCTGGTCTCTGACAACTTACTTCCTCTACCTCACATCAGAACAAACTGCCTGCCATGCTGTCCTCCAACACTTGACTTCCTCAACCTCATATCAGAAGAAACTGCCTGTCTTCCTGTTCTATCTACCTATTGCCAGATGGCTCAATCCCGCACAGGGTGGCCACAAACAAATCGCCTCCACGTCGCTCTATCCCCCGCCATTTCGCCACCCCGCTCCTAACTCACACACCCCTCCCTCATGTACCTCTCCACTCCATCCCTCCATCTCATCCTCGGCCTCCCCCTCCCTCTCATCTTCTCCACCTCACTCATATACTCTCTCCTCGTCAGTCTTTCACTCTCCATCCTCTCCACATGCCCAAACCACCTTAATGTGTTTCTCCTTACGCTTCCTATCACGTCCACAACCACACCACAACGCTCCTTCACTTCCTCATTTGTTAGTCTGTCTCTCTATGTGACTCCAACAACTTATTTCCTCTACCTCACATCTCCCTGTTTTAGGTACCACTCCACCCCCTCCTCCAGCTCCCTTTCCACTTCATTCACATACACAATCTTAATCAGTCCCTCATTCTCCATTCCCTCAACTTGGCTACACCATCTCAGGATACTTCTAAAACTACCCAGCACATCACCATCAACACCTAAAACTTTCCAGCATATCACCATCAACACCAAAACAAGTCTACTGGTGATGACTCAGCGAGATGTCTTGTACCAGTCTGACTCACTTCCTCATTTCTGCAACATTTGCAGCCATTCCTCTAAATTTCTCTTTGTTGAACATCACCTCTCCTCCTCTAAACCTCACCTTCTCTTCCTGACAGAGACTCAGCTGTCTGAGGCAACTGACAGCAAACCCTTTTCTGTTTACTCCTACTTTCTCCATACTCATTTCAAAGCCAAAGGTGGCTGTTGTGTATATGTATGCAACGACCTATCTTGCTCTCGTGTTCCTGAACTTGATTCTTCTGAATTCTCTACTCTCTGTCTTCGGCTTTCCTGTCATTCTTTGGCTAAATAAATCTGCACTGTTTACTTATCTCCTAATTCTACTTACTATCAAAAATTCTTCGATTATCTTACTTCTACAATGGAACACACATCCATTTCTCCTTTCTCTGAAATCTCCAATCTAGAGATTTCAATGTTCACTGCCACCGCTGGCTCCCCTCTCCTTTCACTGATCCACCTGGTGAACAAGCCTACATCTTTGATATCCGCAATGACCTATAGCAGCTTGTACAGCACCCCACCCATATCCCTGACTGCCTTGGAGGGAGCTCCAACATACTTGACCTCTTCCTAACAACTAATGCTTCTGCTTACGCTGTTAATCTTTCCTCTCCGTTGGGCTCCTCCGATCACAACCATATTACCTTGACCTGTCCTATCGCTCTGTTGCAGCCTGTGGACCCCCTAAAGAAACGTCAACTGTGGCATCTTGGAGCTGCGGATTGGGAGGCCCTCAGGCAGTACTAATTTTATTTTCCCTGGAATAATTATTGCTTCCATGGCTGGGAGCCATTTAAGTGTGCTTTGCACATTACGGAGGTTATTCTCTTGGGCATGGGAGCATATATTCCCTTCTCATACCCTTTGACTAATGCAAGAAAGCCTTGGTTTAATCACACTTGTTCTAATGCTGTCCGCAACAAGGAGGGGGCCTATAAAAGTCCCAGAACCAACCCACCCCTGAATCACATCTTGTTTATGTTTCTGCCCGGAATCGTGCTAAGTCTGTTCTTCGCTCTGCTAAAAATAATTTCATCCGTACTAAATGCTTCAACTCTCCAACTCGAATTCTTCTCGCTCCTTCTGGCACCTTGCTAAAAGCCTTTCTAACAACTTTACCTCATCATCCTTCTCTCCTCTTTTCCACTCTGATGGCTCTGTAGCTATTTCTTCTACTGTAAAAGCAGATCTCTTCGCTCAGACTTTCTCCTCCAATCCCACCTTAGACGATTCTGGTGCTGTTCCTTCATCACTTCCCCCCTCTTCCTCATGGCTGACATTAAAATTTCTTCAGCTGATGTATTTTTTCTGCCATCACTGGCCTCAATACTGACAAGGCATATGTGCATGATGGAGTCCCTCCTGTTGTCCTCAAAAACTGTGCTTCTGTGCTTACACCATGCCTTTGTAAACTCTTTCACCTTTGTCTTTCAATTTGTACCTTTCCTTCTTGCTGAAAGTTTGCTCTCATTCAGCCAGTCCCAAAGAAGGGTGACAATTCCCAACCCTCTATCACCCAACTAATTTAACATCCTGTGTCTCAAAAGTTTTTGAGTCAATTATTAACAGAAAAACCTTAAAGAATCTTTCCTATCACAACCTTCTTTCTGAGCGTCAGTCTGGGTTCTGTCAGGGACGCTCCACTGGCGATCTTCTCACCTATGTTTCAGACTCCTGGTCATCCTCCTTTCAGGCCTTCGGCGAAAGCCTTGCCATTGCACTTGACATCTCAAAGGCTTTCGATCAAGTCTGGCATAAATCTTTAATTTCCAAACTGCCCTCGTACGGTTTCTATCCTTCTATCTACGCCTTCATCTATAGCTTCCTTTCTGGTCATTCTATAACCATTGTTGTGGATGGACATTGTTCTTCTCCGAGATCTATCAACAGTGGAGGGGGCACGGTGGCTCAGAGGTAGAGCATCAAGCTTGGGACCGGGGGGTCGCGAGTTCGAGCCGCGCCCGGGACTGCCGTGCCGGGAGGGGTAGCGCCCTCCTGTTACCTAGCGGGGCTATATGATCTCACTGTAAGGTCTAGCTCGGGGATTCTTTAATCCCTTTTTTATCAACAGTGGAGTTCCTCAGGGCTCTGTCCTATCACCAGCTCTCTTTCTTTTATTTATCAATTACTTTCTAAGCTGTGCATCTAACCCTATCCACTCGTACACTGATGATTCCACCCTTCACCTTTCCATTCGGTTCTCACAGCATCTATCTCAGCAGTTACTTCAACAAACAAGGAATGAGGCTATGGCACACCTAATGTCTGACTTGACTCTTACCTCTGACTGGGGTAAATATAATCTTGTTGTTTTTAATGCATCAAAAACTCTAGTTTTTAATGCATCAAAAACTCAGTTTTTACACGTATCAACCTGACACAATCTTCCACAGGAGTACCCACTAATGTATAATAATATCCAGCTCAATCCTGCATCATCCTTGAACATGCTTGAGGTTTCATTCGCCTGGGACTTATCTTGGAAAGATCATATTACATCTCTTGTAAAATCTGCTTCCAAGAAATTGGGTGTGCTAAGCTGACTCCATACCTTCTTTAGCCCTGCACAGTTGCTGACTTTATACATGGGTTTTATTTGCCCATGTAGAGTACAACTCTCATGTGTGGGAGGCTCCCCACATACAGCTCTTCCCAACAGGGTGGAGTCAAAGGCTTTTCGTCTCATTAACTCTCCTCCTATTACTGGCTCCCTTCAACCTCTGTCTCTTCGATGCACTGTTGCATCTTATCTTTATCTCATTTCTATCGCTACTTCAATGGTCACTGCTCCTCTGAAATGTCTGCTTGTATTCCTCCACTTCTATGATGCACCCGTCTAGCAACAAACTCTCATCCCTTTTCTGTCCAACTCTCTATTGCGAGAGTTAACCATTACTCCCAGTCCTTCATTTATGCAACAGGTCAGCTCTGAAACTGTCTCCCTCTGTTTGTACTGTATTTCCTACTTCTTATGATTTCCAGCCTTTCAAATGCAGTGTGTCCAGGCATCTCAAAATGAATGAATCTTGAAATTGGCTCTCTTTTGTATTGTTTTTTTTTTCCTGGAAGGAATGGTTTGTGGGCTCCTGGTCTTTGGTTCTGTCTTTCTTGCATTAAAAAAAAAAAATTTACAAACTTCCTCATTTGTCTGCCTGTCTCTACACACAACTTCACATGCTCTTCTCAGACAACTCACTTTCACTCCACTCACATTCTTCTGACCAGGTCCAAGCTTCGCTTCCATACATTAAAGCAGGGATCACAATACAGTACATACATTGAGGTGGTTTGGCCACATGGAGCAGATGGAGAAAGAGACTAACTAGCAGTGTATATGAGTGAGGTGGAGGGGAGAGGGGGAGGGGGAGACCAAGGTTAGTGATGGATGGATGGAGTAGAGAGGTATATGAGAGAGAAGCGTATAAATTGTGGAGAGGGGCAGCGAAATGGTAGGGGACAGGATGATATGATGGCGAATCATTTGTAACCATCCCTTACGGTATTGAGGCATCTGGCTATAGACAATAGGTAGTTTTAGAACCTCTCCACAAGGGTGAACAATAACTGAGCTGAGAGTGCACAACTCTTGTAAATTATAGTTAACTGCTTGTCAGTGGAGAAGCTACAGATTCTGTATAATAATCCAAGATTCTAAAGACACGATTTCAGTAAGTGGCCTAACACGAGAGATGGAACTGAGGGTATTGTTAAGCAAAACACCGAGAACTTCAGTGCTTTTAGAGATAGGAATATTGCCTGCATTCATGTCACATTGTTTATAATGGCTCCAACATGCTTGTATGAGTTGGCCTTGGTCACCTAATGATGGCTCTTCATGCAGCTCAGTTTCTGGCAGCCTCCCCATTCAGTCCCTTATCCCTAAGGTCACATGCTATGACCTTGTCTCAGGTCTTTTTTGATCCATCTCTAGCATGCCTACCCCTGATGTGCACACTCCTAACTTTTCATGCCCGACTATCATCCTCCATTTTCTCCACGTGCCCAGACCATCTAAATCTTCCCCTCCTCATCACAAAACCAAGACACTCTAGCCCCACTTCCAGCACAAAGCATGTCTCTCAAGTAATAAAGCTCTTCTACAC
Organism: Birgus latro; assembly: GCA_018397915.1. Classification (NCBI taxonomy): domain Eukaryota; kingdom Metazoa; phylum Arthropoda; class Malacostraca; order Decapoda; family Coenobitidae; genus Birgus; species Birgus latro. Next base: position 14,680 of record JAGKTI010005967.1, read on the forward strand.
ACTCAAGAGACTCACCAGCAAGATCAATCCTTTCACACCTAGCAATCTTGACATGCCCTCCCTGACACACCACACACATGAAATCAGAATGATCTCATAGTTTACCTCTAATACCACTACATCTCTTATGCACCCACTTATCACAAATACTGCACAAGATAAAATTATTTCCCACACCCTTGTGGCAAACCACACATGGTCACTCTCCCTCTGCTTTGACAGTAACATCACCAGCCCTAGATACCATCGCTTTTGTTTTACCCACATTTACTCTCAAGCCGTTGTGCCCCATACCATCTCTCCATCCATCCACCTAATCCTACATTGCCCCATGAGAAGCATAGGAGCCCGGGGCTAGGCAAGTTGGCCCTGACATTTCAGATGAAAGTGATCAGCCTCACTCATCGCTGAGTGGCATTGTGTGAGCAATAAACCCCAACCACCCCTTGGATGTAATCATCTCTCAACTTCTTAAACCTTTCCTCTGTCTTCATTTCATTCTCTGCAAGCAGTCCTAAGTCATCAGCATGCATCTTCCATGGGAGTTCATTTCTGAAGTCCTGTGAGAGCTTTAAGCATCATGACAAATAATACAGGGCTCAGAACTAACCCCTGTTGCATGCCAATATTCACTGAGAACTTGTCACTCAACTCTCCTTTCACTCTCACCTGGGTGCAAGCACCCACATACATAGTCATAACCACTCTAACCAGCCTCTCCTCAATCCCAAACTTTCTCAATGTCTACTTCACCACCTCCCTAAATTGACAAAAACATAGAACAGCTCCTTTTTCTTTCCTATATATTTCTCCTGAAGCTCTTGGACAATGAATGCCATCTGTGGTCCCTTTGGATGGCATAAACCCAAAATGCATCTCATCAATATTCACTCCCTACTAATACCTTCTAGAACTCTCTCCATTACCTTCATTACAAAGGTCCAAAAGTTTTATGCCTCTATAATTTCCTCTTTCCAGGGCATCATCCTTCCCCTTGTACACATTTACAGTCACACTCTCAATTATCAGGGACAACACATTCACACATAGTCATATTTATCAGTAACTGAACCCACTCTTGTATCTCCTGTGACCTTGTGCATTTAATCAGGCATACCTCTCCTCATTATTACAAAAGGTACAAAAATTAAAATTGTAAGGAAATACTGAGTGTGTTTTGATCCATTCTTTGTATTTTCAACAAGCAAATGGGAGAAGATTATTTTAGACCTCTAACATTTTGCACACTCACTTTTGATGTGGAAGAGCAATTTTTTTCAGGCTATTTTGAAAGGAAAAAAAAAAAGGCAAAAACAGTGTCCTACTAGACAAATAATTATTTCACCTGGAGAGACACTTTCACAAGTGGAATGATTTGATATAGCTTTCACTGACCCTCCTTCTTGAAGTCAATAAAATTAGCCGAAGGTTATAAGAATAAACCAGTAAAAAATTCACCATATTGAGAGGTTCTGCTCAAAATGAATAGAATCATGTGTAGGTAAAAAGAATAAGCCAGCAAAACACCACTAGATTGAGAGATTCTGCTGAAATTGAACAGAATCATGTAACATTCAAAAGATTAAATTAATAAAACAAGTTACTGTAGTCAAATGAAGATGCTGAGGCCTACCTAATGTGCAATATAGATGGCCCAGCAGGCAGGTCCACCTACATGTCTGACAGCCTCATCCAAGTCATGTTCTGCATGCCTCCACCATTTCCTAGCCTCACAATTGTCTGACCTTCTCCTCCAGCTGTCCTGTGATGTGCTTTGAGAGGATCTGTCACTTCTACCACCATATCTATAATAAAAACCACTAAATGTTCCACGAGGCCCAGTATACTGTGGTGATGGAGATCTGAATGTGTGTGTGTAAAACTGGCTGGGCCCAGGGGGCATCTCATCATTCATTTTGTCATTAGTGGATATTGTCTCCCCACGTTCAAGCTGACCTACAAGGGACTGAAGATACTGGACCAGCCGTGTACACAGCTCAGCCCGATGAGGGATTTTATCAGGATGTCACTGGAACATTAAATGACGTAGAAGATGATGCCTTTCTCTGTCATCATTCACCTGCCAGATCTGTATCACTTCCTGTCGTATCCTCTGATGCGGTTCCTCTTCAGAGAATTCCTCTTCTGGCTGGCTAGAAATGTCCTCATCTGACTGGATGACAGCAACAACAGGACCTGTTGACTTTCTGACAAATCTGAACAACTGATGTGCCTTGACTAAAGCATGAGAGCCCTCTTCTCCACCCACACTGATCTCATAAATATCCAACATCCTACATACTGCACTCTTGCTCTCCAGGTGAAGCACTTCAACCATGATAAAAATGTCATCCTCATCATTTTCTCTACCATCCTCACAAAGGTACTTTTTCATGCAAACAACTTCCCCCTCATGGAACTGCCCAAATTTGTTGTTCAAAAGGTAAAGGAACCTCTCCTCAAGATATGAACCCAAGTCTGTTCTGTACAACTTATAACTAGAGTTCAGATCTCCATAGTCCTTGATCCCAATACTGTCAAGGTCTATCTATCTATCTATTGCCAGACGCCATAATCCCGTAAGGGGTGGCCATTTGACTTTGAGTTATTTGTTTTACAGGGAGGGGCACTAACCCTCCACCAACCCACTTGTTGACACGTAGGGAGCACATATGGTTTGGTTATATGGTTACCACCTAGCGTTGTAAATGGTTTCTTGGCTTACAGGAAACCATTTGGCTTGTCACTCAATGTAAAGCCATCCGTAAAAGAAAGAAAAGCAATAAGAAGTGACAGGAAAGATAGGAAAAATAGGAAGAAAGGAGGGCAGGCACAGAAAAAGAATGATAAAGGCTAAGGAAGAAGTAGGCAGCACTACATCAAGTGAGTTTTTTTTTTTTTTTATGCAAGGAAGAAGGAACCAAGGGCCATGGGCACGCATACTGTTCCTTCCATGAAAAAGTAAAAACAATACAAAAGAGAGCCAAATTCAAGATCCATTCATTTCGAGATGCCTGGACACACTGCATTTGAAAGATTGGAGATCATAGGAAGTAGGGAATACAGACAGAGGGAGACAGTTCCAGAGTTGACCAGTTGCATAAATGAAGGACTGGGAATAACGGTTAACTCTTGCATTAGAGAGTTGGACAGAAAAGGAATGAGAGTTTGTTGCTAGACGGGTACTACGTGCCCGTCGTAGAGGTGGAGGGATGCAAGCAGACAGTTCAGAGGAACAGTGACCATTGAAGTAGCGATAGAAGAGAGATAAAGAAGCAACAGTGTGGCGAAGAGACAAAGGTTGAAGGGAATAAGTAAGAGGAGGAGAGTTAATGAGACAAAAAGCCTTTGACTCCACCCTATTGAGAAGAACCGCATGTGGGGAGCCTCCCCACACATGAGAGTTGTACTCCATACACGGGCGAATAAAACCCGTGTACAAGGTCAACATCTGTGCAGGGGTAAAGAAAGCTCGGAGTCGGCCCAGCACACCTAATCTCTTGGAAGCAGATTTCACAAGAGATGTATTATGTTCTTTCCAAGACAAATCCCGAGAGAATGAAACCCCTAGCATGTTCAAGGATGATGCAGGACTGAGCTGGACTTTATTAAACATTAGTGGGTTATCCTGAGGAAGATTTTGTCGGGTTGATAAGTGTAAGAACTGAGTTTTTGATGCGTTAAAAATAACAAGATTATTTTTACCCCAATCAGAGATATGAGCCAAGTCAGACTTTAGGTGTGCCATAGCCTCATCCTTTGTTTGCTGAAGTAACTGCTGAGATGGACGTTGCGGAAATCGAATGGAAAGGTGAAGGGTGGAATCATCAGCATATGAGTGGATAGGGTTAGATGTACAGCTTAGAAGGTCATTGATGAATAAAAGAAAGAGAGTTTGTGATAGGACAGAGCCCTGAGGAACACCACTGTTGATAGGTCTAGGAGAAGAACGATGGCCGTCTACAACAGCAGCTATAGAATGACCAGAAAGGAAGCTAGAGATGAAGGCACAGATAGAAGGATAGAAACCGTAAGAGGGCAGTTTGGAAATCAAAGATTTATGCCAGACACGATCAAAAGCCTTTGAGATGTCAAGTGGATGATGGTCGCCACCACCTACCACTACTGTCAAGGTACCTGTGAATATCATGTGGCTTCATGAAACAGTTGAAAATACAAGAAAGATGTAATAATAAATCAGCATCTTTTGTACCTAGAAGCATCTTAACCATCTGAGTCAGTGCTGTAGGTATTATGTCACTTGAGATATACTGAGACAAACAGAGGGTAAATGAATGATCACTTCCAGTATTACTTTCCTGTATATAGTATGGCTTAAGCTTAACTCCTATTTCATCTCCATGAAGCCTCTGAGTAACCCTGACTTCCTTTGGCTGCTTCATAGGAATCTGATTTAATTTTGCCACAATTTCTTGTTTTTCTGTTTGGCAGAGTCCTAATGCATCTCTCACCTTCATGTGGTTAATTACCCTCAAAACTGCAGTTGTGAAGGAATGGCAATCTAAAAATTCCTTAAGCTGAACAAACACTGATGTAGACACTTGTTCCCCATCACTCGAGTTCCTCCTGCACAACTTCCGACAAGAATTTTGGACGTAAATCAGTTGGCAGACGTTTCACAAAATCACTGTTGTCCTTATCAATACCAAGTGCAACAAATCCAGCAAACAATGGTTCTTTCAGCTTACCTTCTGTAGCAGCCATCAGCTCTTGATTGTCTGCTACACACATCATGGAGGACTCAAACAATCTGCCATTTCTTCAGGGAAGATACAATACCTCTATACTAAGATTCTTGATATGCAGTTCATGCCTAAGGAGTCCTTTCAGAGCCATAATCATGCATTTAGTTTCTTCTGGGTGTAGTTCCTGTTGCTGACTGGCTCGATGCACTCTCTTCAGAACCTGTGCATAGGTGTCACCACCTGCACGCTGCTCCATCCCCATTGCTCTGAAAGCAGTAAAGTACTTACCATACCTAGAAGGTCCCTGGTATAGATAGGGGACAATTTCTTCTTCAAGGTTCTCCACTACAAAACTAGAAGGAACAAAGGTTTTGTGAGATGGAATGTGAATCAATGGAACTTTACTTTATTATAAATGGCACTACTGTTCAAGAGACAGTCATATACTGCTTCCATCACAACCTCTGGTGCTGCCACTGGAGGGTAGATGGGGGAGGGAAGAGAGGGGGGGTTGCCATGGACCTGCAGACTAAATCTGTAAAGAACTGCAGTGGGTGGGTTTCTACATGGGAGGGGAGGAAGGTTCTGGGCTGGGAGAAGGAGAGAGAGGGGAGAGGGGAGGGAGGATTAAAGTTAGGAAAGATGAGAGAAGGGGCAGTGACGTAGACAGGAAGGTGCTCTCCTTCTGGGATGGATGGATGAGGGAAAAACCAGTGACTGACGAGGAAAAACCAATGGCTGGTTAGGAAGAAAGCAGTGGGGCATATTGAAGATAGAAGGGAAAATCTTTTATTCCTGCACAGTCTTTTTATTCATTATCAGAGAAGTTTTGCTGTGTGGTTTTTGACAGAGATTCTACTATTTGCTTATATTCCATAAATTTCTCGTTATTAATGCAGCCATAGTTACAGTCATGTACAGTTAGAATATCCGGCCCTAATTCAGAAACGGATGGGGAGGGGGCTGCTGGGCACGTGTCCCCCCTCCCTCCCAAAAAGTAGACTACTCAAGTATGTAGAATACATGTTTGTGGAGGTATATTTCATCATCATTTTCATCATCATTATCATTATCACCATCATCATCATCATCATCGTGAGTCAAGCTACTGTACGAATTTTCTCTACTCCCCCCTCACCCCTCACCCCCCCCAAAAAAAAAGTATACGCCTCTGCACTGAGTATGTGCTTTGAAAAGAACAAGATTCATGAAACACACCTGAAGCACATTTGGAAGCAACGGAGGGAATCTAGAAAAATTACCCCCCTCCTAAAGGAAAGGCATTTATCGTGCTGGTGTTGCTTGGGTGTTTTGGTGTCCTGTTGCACATATCTGGTGGCCTGGGTAAGAATTATAGCCTCAGGCTCGTCTGAACCAGAACTCGGTGGACTGCAGGCTGAGGTTGCATTTCTCCTGCAGCCACCATCCTTCTTTCGGGGGATAGGTAGGAAAATGAGGGACACTTGCATGACCTTGTAGAGGAACCACTTAGTTATATCTGTGCCACCGCGTGAAGGTATCCCTCTCTAGCGCCTTGGTAAAAATAAAAAAACTAGGTTGCATAAGGGGCTTCGTAGCACCTCATCCATAGCGATTCACTCTGCATATTGTACCATGACATTCTCGTGTATTTTATTTATATCGTTTTGCACACGGAACCACGATTTGCTTTCCATGTGGTGTGGTGTGTCAACGCATATGGCCACAAATCGCGTGAAAAAAGCAAAAACAATTAATCAAAAAATAAGTTTTCGGTCGATTTGCATCAAATTTTGGTGCGGTCTAGCAGCCATACGTGTCTCCCAAGGTAAGACCTTGGCAACACTGCAATGGCTCATATGTGCCTGTACGTAGTGATAGAATCTCAGTGCTCCACTAGCAGCCAGACAGCAGGGCCATGTTGTGTTGCGTTGTCCCTTTAAATCCACCATTTTCCCCCTCCCACCCGGGGCTGAAGCCATTTTTGAAATATTGTGACTGTACAGTGTTTTTGACTATACTGTGAAGTGATTGTGTCTACTGAACATAGAAACATTGTTTGTAAAGCACTGGGGCCCGTTATCAGCCGTTAGGCCTAAAGGCAGGAGACTGGTTTGTTATAGCCCGTAAATGATGTATTTTACCCTTATAGTGAAGCCATTACCTATATCTGTGAAACATATAGTGCCTGGATTAGCGAAATAACTGACCTACCATAGAAGGCATTATGTTATGCCACAGAGATACATAGACATATGCATCAGTTGCTAAGGGAGCAGGCGCTCTCGTACGCCATACAGTAAGGAAGGGAATAACAGAGGAGGCTGGGATGGAATCATGTGATAGTGTTTTATATTGCATATGGTTCAGTGTGAAATATACATATAAAATAGTGCAGCGAGTGTTCACCGAGAAATATTGCGAGCATTGACTGACAGTGGAAAGTTACGTAATTATCAGAGACAAGAAAATACGCCACACAGCGACACATATATGACATTATATACGTATGTTGTGCAGCGAATGTTCGTGGAGAAATCTATTGTGTGCATTGCATGTAATTATCAGAGACAAGAAAATACGCCACACAGCGACACATATATGACATTATATACGTATGTTGTGCAGCGAATGTTCGTGGAGAAATCTATTGTGTGCATTGCATGTGTTAGGCAAACATAGTGCAAGGAAGAGAGAATACACACACACACACACACACACACACACACACACACACACACACACACACACACACACACACACACACACACACACACACACACTACCTAACTCACCTTCAATCCCTTCAAGTTCCTGCCAACAGCTCAGCACCTCTGGAACAAGTGAGTTATCCATATTTTGTTCATTTGTATATTGACCTATTTCTATATTTTTTTTCCACAAATAAGTATTGTTTTTTACATATATACATATGAGATGGAAGAAAATTCAGTTTCAGTATCAGTACCGAGCAAAAAGACAAGTGGTCATGTCGAGTTTCCGAGAGCACTATCAAAGAGCTTATGATATTTCACGTGTATAATTTGAGTAAAAAAAAAAAAAAAGAAAACCTAAAGAGCGAAAATATGTAGGCATTCGTGAGGCAGGGAAATTGAGCGTTTTTATCTCCCTTGCGGGAGAGGAAGATATTCTATCTTTGTCGTCCATTTACTCCAAAGTTATTGAACGTATCGATTTCCTGTAAGAACCATGATAAAGATCAGTGAATTCTACGTATGTATAATGAAAAGTTGTTGATTCGTAGGCGGTTATTGTGCGCGCATGACGAAAGTGCACCGCGGCCGTGAGTACCCTGTAGTTTTTTGCGATTTACTCGGAAACTATGAGGTGTATCCAAATTCTGAAGAACCTCTGAGAAAGCTCATGAAATTCTACATAAGATTATGTAATAAAAACATAATGTCTGAAGTATACCTTCCTGAACAAAAATCAATTTTTTTTTTTTACAAAAATGGCTTTTAGTTTTTGGCTATTTTCTCGAAAACTACAAATCGCATCACAACCAGACACACCTCATTAGAAAGCTAATGAAATTCTCTATCAAAACGTCTAATAACATTTTTCTGTATGATGGAAAATATTCGAACGACGATGTTGGGAAGTGAGATCAAAGTTCCGAAATGTTTATTCACGGCGGCCTAGTTTTTTTTTTTTTTTTTTTTTGGCTTATCAGCTAGAACAAACATCGGCGAATAAGATGATGTGGGTTTCAGGGCAATATTTAGAGATTTGGGTGGCGAAAATGAGGCGGGAATACGTGTAATTTGCGTCCCACGGGCGGCCTGGCGGCGCGCGCGGCCGAGTAAAATCGTGAGCCATGAAACTTAATAAAACTTGTGGTGCACGAAAGGGCTAATATCGACATGTTTTGCATGAATAATACACTTTTGGATACTGAGGTGTAATAATTAGAATACATTGTCAAGTATGAGGCCACAGAGAAAACGACTCTTTGGCTGGAGAGAGAGAGAGAGAGAGAGAGAGAGAGAGAGAGAGAGAGAGAGAGGTTGTACGCAAGGCCACTGCAGAAAACTGGGAATACCAGTTTTAGTTTCAGAATAGAATCCTAAGTGGTATGGCGCATCATCCTTCTCTGTCCTAGCGACCCAGAACACTGGGGACCTGGATGTAACCTAGATTGTTGAGTGTCTGGTGGAGATTGTGGTGTTGTTAGAAACTGATCGTCTGTCTTGTGGCTTTGTCAGAAACTGATCGTCTGTCTTGTGGCTTTGTTAGAAATTGATCGTCTGCCTTGTGACTTTGTTAGAAACTTATCGTCTGTCTTAATAACCCCCGTGCAATCGATAGGCACTGATGTAAGCCTTCTTCATGCAAGGAGTGACAACTAGTGGACGTCTATGTGACATCTCGAGGTAAGGGGAATTATCATCATCATCATCATCATCACTCTTCTCGTCCTTCTTCTCCTCACCACCACCACTACCACCACCACCGCCACCACTGTCATCATCATCATCATCATCATCATCATCGTTACCTTTTTCTTCCCAAATGAGGACGGGATGAGAAGGAGACGGAGGCGATGAGAGTTAAAAATACGTAAGTGAGAACTATCAAAAACACACCCAGTGAAATGGGCTACACACTCATCTATACATCATTCAAGCCCAAGAAATCCTGGCCCAACCTCAAAAGAAGAACCGTCTGCGCGAATTTATTTTTATTCTTTCCTGATCTTTATTTCATACACAGACTATTAAGGTAAATCATTTAATACGTTAGCGTCATATTTTGGTTTATTTTTCCTACTTCCGGATAAGGGTATTTGGGCAGGCCTGTTTTGCTGAAGGAACTATTATTATCTTTTTAAATTAACGTATCATGTTATTTTGTTCAGGTACCACAAGACAATTTTTTTCAGGTACCCCAAGACGATTTTGTTCAGGTACTCCAAGACAGTTCTGTTCAGGCACCACAAGCCAGTTTTGTTCAGGTACCACAAGACAGTTTTATTCAGATACCATGACAGTTTTGTTCAGGTACCACAAGGCAATTTTATTCGGGTACCACAAGAAAAATTTGTTCAGAAATTACAGCTGAGAGATATTCCAGTCGTTAAAGAACTGGAAAATGGCTCAATTAAGTTTTAAAATGTTTGATTTTTCCCCCCTTATCCACTAGAACAGATTAAATTTTGCCTCAGTATAAACGCACTGTCCTCCATGGAAACGAAAGAAATATCTCCTAAGCTAAATAAAATCGTCGAAAGAGAGCAAGAATATATGAAAGAAAAAGAACGTCATTGCAGCGAAATGGTTAAACAGAGATTCCACAACCTTGACAAAATTCCAGAGATGTGGAGTTACAAGGCCAGGCAGACAGAGAAGTGAGGAAGTAAAGGCGCGTTGTGGAATTGACGTTGATGTGGCTGAAAGTGTTAAGAGAAATAAATACCCCGTGACAGACGTAGGAATTAGGAAGTAAAGCAGCACTGTGGAACTGATGTGGATATGATTGAAAGTTAAGAGAAATACCCCGAGACAGAGGAATTAGGAAGTAAAGCAGCATCGTGGAATTGATCTGAATGTGATTGAAAGTTAAGAGAAATAAATACCCCGTGACAGACGTAGGAATCAGGAAGTAAAGGAGTGTTGTGGAACTGATGTGGATGTGACTGAAAGTGTTAAGGGAAATAAATACTCCCAGACAGACAGATGAATGATGGAGTAAAGGAGCGTTGTGGAATTGGTGTGGATGTGACTGAAAGTGTTAAGAGAAATACTCCTCAGATGGTTTGGTCATGTGGAAAGGATAGAAATGAATGAGTAAGCAGAGGAATGTATTTGGGTGATTCGGAGGGGGAGACGAGAGGAAGACTAAGGATGGGATGGAGGGATGAAGTGAAGATAATGAGAGAGCGTGGTGTGAACTGGAGGAAGGGCAGGCTGAAGGCGGACAGAAGGCATGGAGCAATCTGTTCATAGCCACCCCCTCATGGATTAAGGCGTCTGGCTGTAGACAGATAGACAGACGTAGTTCCAGAGATAGCAAGAAACAGACAGATCGATAGAGACTGATATAGATTGACAGATAAATATAAAACCTCAGTCTCAGATGTCACTTCTTTGCCTCCTAGAAAGTCCCAGTTAAAAAATGATTACCGTATTGAATGGGTTAGTCATTTCACTCCGATGATGTTTTGCATTCTGGTCATCGCTACCAAAAGGTAACGACATTTATCTTGCGAGAGATTTTTCAAACTGGAGGGCTTCTGATAGTCTTCATTAACCTTTCCACTCTACAGGCCCTGCTCTGAGCTAAATAAAATTGTCATAACAATAATGGAATAATACCCTTAGCAAACGGGAGGGGTTAAGTAAGTTGACTAGCTATATGCAAGAAAAAAAAAAGCTTTGGAGGCCCTCGCTGACATGTTACAAAAGTGGTGTACAGTCTGATCACTTACATTCACACTCCCTCTCCCTCTCTCTCTCTCTCACACACACACACACACAAAACACACACACACACAAAACACACACACACACACACACACACACACACTTATACAAGTCAGATGGCAACTATTACTATTATTTATTTATTTTAAAGGCAAGACCTGCAGTATACGTGCGAAGAATTACAATGAGAGAGAGAGAGAGAGAGAGAGAGAGAGAGAGAGAGAGAGAGAGCGAATCACGACCTGAAATAAGTAGGAAGATTCTGAAGGTCAACCAGTGAGGGCTGAGGGTACAGATGTTACTCCCTGGCGAGCACATCATGTAACTAAACGTACTGTACGTAGGGTGGTACGTAATAAGCGCTGCACGAGAAACTCACTTTGTAGTATCTTTCGTGATGCGAGGACGGCTGAGTGTGCAAGTGTGGACGTGGGTGTGGCAGTGGGTGTAGGTAATAAATGAACGATGCAGGGTGGACACAGATAACACTGGCATCTGCTGATGTGGGCGTAGGTGTGGCAGTGGGTGTAGGAAATGATTGAGTAATGCAGGGCAGAAACAACTGAGACTGAGGAGCCCCCCACAACACACGAGAAATCGCCCGGCAGAGGGGGAATAGGAGCATTATATATTGCCAGCCTCGTATTTTAATCCAAGGACGTCTTCAGCTCTACGTCGGTGAGGGGAGAAGGCTGAGAATGTTAATGCTGTCACACTGGGGATGTGGTGGTGGATCTGGGTAGGCGGAGAGGTCGTCTGTTATTTAAAATGACGCGAGGTCGATCTGTTTGGGGCAGGGAACTATTTAATGTATTGAATTTCGGGGAAAAAAATAAAACTACTGACCCTCCACATTACTCACCGACATGTCATAAAAACACCCCACCTGACGCTAATGCACCAGTCTTGTACGAGTATAAGACGGTCTTGGCATGTATTCAATGTGGACGGCAGGTATTAGTGCTGAAGTGGTGACATATGAAAGTGTGTGGTATACATGAGAGGACTACTAGACGTAAGGGAACGGGTTGTTAAGCAGAGTTAGATACATTAAAAAAAAGTCTTTAACCCTTTCACGGTCAAGACAGCTTCGGTGTTCTACTCCAGCTAATGCCAGATAATGTGGTTAAATTAAATTGGATACAGGAGCCTGAGAGTGTTAATCCTGCCGAAACTCTCTTGCTCTCTCTCTTTCACGGGACGAGAGCGCCAGTATTCAATTCCATCTAGCGCCAGGCGATTTTATTCAGTTGAAAGTGAGACATAGGAGCTTAAGTGTTAACCCTTCACTTCGATTACGTATTATTTCTTCTCCATGCCGGGTCGAGCGGGATTGGTTAGGTCAGATCACGTGACCACAAGGCGCCATATTACCTCCATCCCCTGCTTTCCTTCCCCCAGCCTAAGCGCAGTAAAGCATATTGTGTTAGCTACTGTTTCTGTGTGACTACAATACCCCAGATTAGTTTCCCCCCAACACTCAGCCCACAGCAGTTCAAGACCAACTGTTACTTTATTTTTTAAAATGAAGGACACATGTAGTCTTATGTATTTTTTTTTTGTATTTTTTTCTGTCA